>JAVRKA010000299.1:0-193554 GCA_034508555.1 Venustoraphidia nigricollis
TTCAGATGTAGTTTCCGATAGGCATTTTAAAAATAGGTGTCGATAGGCATTTCAGATATAGGTGTCGATAGGCATTTCAGATATAGGTGTCGATAGGCATTTCAGATATAGGTGTCGATAGGCATTTCAGATATAGGTGTCGATAGGCATTTCAGATATAGGTGTCGATAGGCATTTCAGATATAGGTGTCGATAGGCATTTCAGATATAGGTGTCGATAGGCATTTCAGATATAGGTGTCGATAGGCATTTCAGATATAGGTGCCGATAGGCATTTCAGATATAGTTGCCGATTGGCATTTTAAAAATAGGTGCCGATAGGCATTTCAGATATAGAAGCCGATAGGCATTTCAAATATAGGTGCCGATAGGCATTCCAGATATGGTTGCCGATAGGCATTTCAAATATAGGTGCTGATAGGCATTTCAGATGTAGTTTCCGATAGGCATTTCAAAAATAGGTGTCGATAGGCATTTCAGATATAGGTGTCGATAGGCATTTCAGATATAGGTGTCGATAGGCATTTCAGATATAGGTGTCGATAGGCATTTCAGATATAGGTGTCGATAGGCATTTCAGATATAGGTGTCGATAGGCATTTCAGATATAGGTGTCGATAGGCATTTCAGATATAGGTGTCGATAGCCATTTCAGATATAGATGTCGATAGGCATTTCAGATATAGGTGCCGATAGGCATTTCAGATATAGTTGCCGATTGGCAGTTTAAAAATAGGTGCCGATAGGCATTTCAGATATAGAAGCCGATAGGCATTTCAAATATAGGTGCCGATAGGCATTCCAGATATGGTTGCCGATAGGCATTTCAAATATAGGTGCTGATAGGCATTTCAGATGTAGTTTCCGATAGGCATTTCAAAAATAGGTGTCGATAGGCATTTCAGATATAGGTGTCGATAGGCATTTCAGATATAGGTGTCGATAGGCATTTCAGATATAGGTGTCGATAGGCATTTCAGATATAGGTGTCGATAGGCATTTCAGATATAGGTGTCGATAGGCATTTCAGATATAGGTGTCGATAGGCATTTCAGATATAGGTGTCGATAGGCATTTCAGATATAGGTGCCGATAGGCATTTCAGATATAGTTGCGGATTGGCATTTTAAAAATAGGTGCCGATAGGCATTTCTGATATAGAAGCCGATAGGCATTTCAAATATAGGTGCCGATAGGCATTCCAGATATGGTTGCCGATAGGCATTTCAAATATAGGTGCTGATAGGCATTTCAGATGTAGTTTCCGATAGGCATTTCAAAAATAGGTGTCGATAGGCATTTTAGATATAGGTGTCGATAGGCATTTCAGATATAGGTGTCGATAGGCATTTCAGATATAGGTGTCGATAGGCATTTCAGATATAGGTGTCGATAGGCATTTCAGATATAGGTGTCGATAGGCATTTCAGATATAGGTGTCGATAGGCATTTCAAATATAGGTGCTGATAGGCATTTCAGATGTAGTTTCCGATAGGCATTTCAAAAATAGGTGTCGATAGGCATTTCAGATATAGGTGTCGATAGGCATTTCAGATATAGGTGTCGATAGGCATTTCAGATATAGGTGTCGATAGGCATTTCAGATATAGGTGTCGATAGGCATTTCAGATATAGGTGTCGATAGCCATTTCAGATATAGGTGTCGATAGGCATTTCAGATATAGGTGTCGATAGGCATTTCAGATATAGGTGTCGATAGGCATTTCAGATATAGGTGCCGATAGGCATTTCAGATATAGTTGCCAATTGGCATTTTAAAAATATATGCCGATAGGCATTTCAGATATAGAAGCCGATAGGCATTTCAAATATAGGTGCCGATAGGCATTCCAGATATGGTTGCCGATAGGCATTTCAGATGTAGTTTCCGATAGGCATTTCAAAAATAGGTGTTGATAGGCATTTCAGATATAGGTGTCGATAGGCATTTCAGATAGATGTGTCGATAGGCATTTCAGATATAGGTGTCGATAGGCATTTCAGATATAGGTGTCGATAGGCATTTCAGATATAGGTGTCGATAGGCATTTTAGATATAGGTGTCGATAGGCATTTCAGATATAGGTGTCGATAGGCATTTCAGATATAGGTGCCGATAGGCATTTCAGATATAGTTGCCGATTGGCATTTTAAAAATAGATGCCGATAGGCATTTCAGATATAGAAGCCGATAGGCATTTCAAATATAGGTGCCGATAGGCATTCCAGATATGGTTGCCGATAGGCATTTCAAATATAGGTGCTGATAGGCATTTCAGATGTAGTTTCCGATAGGCATTTCAAAAATAGGTGTCGATAGGCATTTCAGATATAGGTGTCGATAGGCATTTCAGATATAGGTGTCGATAGGCATTTCAGATATAGGTGTCGATAGGCATTTCAGATATAGGTGTCGATAGGCATTTCAAATATAGGTGTCGATAGGCATTTCAGATATAGGTGTCGATAGGCATTTCAGATATAGGTGCCGATAGGCATTTCAGATATAGTTGCCGATTGGCATTTTAAAAATAGGTGCCGATAGGCATTTCAGATATAGAAGCCGATAGGCATTTCAAATATAGGTGCCGATAGGCATTCCAGATATGGTTGCCGATAGGCATTTCAAATATAGGTGCTGATAGGCATTTCAGATGTAGTTTCCGATAGGCATTTCAAAAATAGGTGTCGATAGGCATTTCAGATATAGGTGTCGATAGGCATTTCAGATATAGGTGTCGATAGGCATTTCAGATATAGGTGCCGATAGGCATTTCAGATATAGTTACCGATTGGCATTTTAAAAATAGGTGCCGATAGGCATTTCAGATATAGAAGCCGATAGGCATTTCAAATATAGGTGCCGATAGGCATTCCAGATATGGTTGCCGATAGGCATTTCAAATATAGGTGCTGTGCTGATAGGCATTTCAGATGTAGTTTCCGATAGGCATTTCAAAAATAGGTGTCGATAGGCATTTTAGATATAGGTGTCGATAGGCATTTCAGATATAGGTGTCGATAGGCATTTCAGATATAGGTGTCGATAGGCATTTCAGATATAGGTGTCGATAGGCATTTCAGATATAGGTGTCGATAGGCATTTCAGATATAGGTGTCGATAGGCATTTCAGATATAGGTGTCGATAGGCATTTCAGATAAAGGTGTCGATAGGCATTTCAGATATAGGTGCCGATAGGCATTTCAGATATAGTTGCCGATTGGCATTTTAAAAATAGGAGCCGATAGGCATTTCAGATATAGAAGCCGATAGGCATTTCAAATATAAGTGCCGATAGGCATTCCAGATATGGTTGCCGATAGGCATTTCAAATATAGGTGCTGATAGGCATTTCAGATGTAGTTTCCGATAGGCATTTCAAAAATAGGTGTCGATAGGCATTTCAGATATAGGTGTCGATAGGCATTTCAGATATAGGTGTCGATAGGCATTTCAGATATAGATGTCGATAGGCATTTCAGATATAGGTGTCGATAGGCATTTCAGATATAGGTGTCGATAGGCATTTCAGATATAGGTGTCGATAGGCATTTCAAATATAGGTGCTGATAGGCATTTCAGATGTAGTTTCCGATAGGCATTTCAAAAATAGGTGTCGATAGGCATTTCTGATATAGGTGTCGATAGGCATTTCAGATATAGGTGTCGATAGGCATTTCAGATACAGGTGTCGATAGGCATTTCAGATATACGTGTCGATAGGCATTTCAGATATAGGTGTCGATAGGCATTTCAGATATAGGTGTCGATAGGCATTTCAGATATAGGTGTCGATAGGCATTTCAGATATAGGTGCCGATAGGCATTTCAGATATAGTTGCCGATTGGCATTTTAAAAATAGGTGCCGATAGGCATTTCAGATATAGAAGCCGATAGGCATTTCAAATATAGGTGCCGATAGGCATTCCAGATATGGTTGCCGATAGGCATTTCAAATATAGGTGCTGATAGGCATTTCAGATGTAGTTTCCGATAGGCATTTCAAAAATAGGTGTCGATAGGCATTTCAGATATAGGTGTCGATAGGCATTTCAGATATAGGTGTCGATAGGCATTTCAGATATAGGTGTCGATAGGCATTTCAGTAATAGGTGTCGATAGGCATTTCAGATATAGGTGTCGATAGGCATTTCAGATATAGGTGTCGATAGGCATTTCAGATATAGGTGTCGATAGGCATTTCAGATATAGGTGCCGATAGGCATTTCAGATATAGTTGCCGATTGGCATTTAAAAAATAGGTGCCGATAGGCATTTCAGATATAGAAGCCGATAGGCATTTCAAATATAGGTGCCGATAGGCATTCCAGATATGGTTGCCGATAGGCATTTCAAATATAGGTGCTGATAGGCATTTCAGATGTAGTTTCCGATAGGCATTTCAAAAATAGGTGTCGATAGGCATTTCAGATATAGGTGTCGATAGGCATTTCAGATATAGGTGTCGATAGGCATTTCAGATATAGGTGTCGATAGGCTTTTCAGATATAGGTGTCGACAGGCATTTCAGATATAGGTGTCGATAGGCATTTCAGATATAGGTGTCGATAGGCATTTCAGATATAGGTGCCGATAGGCATTTCAGATATAGTTGCCGATTGGCAGTTTAAAAATAGGTGCCGATAGGCATTTCAGATATAGAAGCCGATAGGCATTTCAAATATAGGTGCCGATAGGCATTCCAGATATGGTTGCCGATAGGCATTTCAAATATAGGTGCTGATAGGCATTTCAGATGTAGTTTCCGATAGGCATTTCAAAAATAGGTGTCGATAGGCATTTCAGATATAGGTGTCGATAGGCATTTCAGATATAGGTGTCGATAGGCATTTCAGATATAGGTGTCGATAGGCATTTCAGATATAGGTGTCGATAGGCATTTCAGATATAGGTGTCGATAGGCATTTCAGATATAGGTGTCGATAGGCATTTCAGATATAGGTGTCGATAGGCATTTCAGATATAGGTGCCGATAGGCATTTCAGATATAGTTGCCGCTTGGCATTTTAAAAATAGGTGCCGATAGGCATTTCAGATATAGAAGCCGATAGGCATTTCAAATATAGGTGCCGATAGGCATTCCAGATATGGTTGCCGATAGGCATTTCAAATATAGGTGCTGGTAGGCATTTCAGATGTAGTTTCCGATAGGCATTTCAAAAATAGGTGTCGATAGGCATTTCAGATATAGGTGTCGATAGGCATTTCAGATATAGGTGTCGATAGGCATTTCAGATATAGGTGTCGATAGGCATTTCAAATATAGGTGTCGATAGGCATTTCAGATATAGGTGTCGATAGGCATTTCAGATATAGGTGTCGATAGGCATTTCAGATATAGGTGTCGATAGGCATTTCACATATAGGTGTCGATAGGCATTTCAGATATAGGTGCCGATAGGCATTTCAGATATAGGTGCTGATAGGCATTTCAGATGTAGTTTCCGATAGGCATTTCAAAAATAGGTGTCGATAGGCATTTCAGATATAGGTGTCGATAGGCATTTCAGATATAGGTGTCGATAGGCATTTCAGATATAGGTGTCGATAGGCATTTTAGATATAGGTGTCGATAGGCATTTCAGATATAGGTGTCGATAGGCATTTCAGATATAGGTGTCGATAGGCATTTCAGATATAAGGGTCGATAGGCATTTCAGATATAGGTGCCGATAGGCATTTCAGATATAGTTGCCGATTGGCATTTTAAAAATAGGTGCCGATAGGCATTTCAGATATAGAAGCCGATAGGCATTTCAAATATAGGTGCCGATAGGCATTCCAGATATGGTTGCCGATAGGCATTTTAAATATAGGTGCTGATAGGCATTTCAGATGTAGTTTCCGATAGGCATTTCAAAAATAGGTGTCGATAGGCATTTCAGATATAGGTGTCGATAGGCATTTCAGATATAGGTGTCGATAGGCATTTCAGATATAGGTGTCGATAGGCATTTCAGATATAGGTGTCGATAGGCATTTCAGATATAGGTGTCGATAGGCATTTCAGATATAGGTGTCGATAGGCATTTCAGATATAGGTGCCGATAGGCATTTCAGATATAGTTGCCGATTGGCATTTTAAAAATAGGTGCCGATAGGCATTTCAGATATAGAAGCCGATAGGCATTTCAAATATAGGTGCCGATAGGCATTCCAGATATGGTTGCCGATAGGCATTTCAAATATAGGTGCTGATAGGCATTTCAGATGTAGTTTCCGATAGGCATTTCAAAAATAGGTGTCGATAGGCATTTCAGATATAGGTGTCGATAGGCATTTCAGATATAGGTGTCGATAGGCATTTCAGATATAGGTGTCGATAGGCATTTCAGATATACGTGTCGATAGGCATTTCAGATATAGGTGTCGATAGGCATTTCAGATATAGGTGACGATAGGCATTTCAGATATAGGTGTCGATAGGCATTTCAGATATAGGTGCCGATAGGCATTTCAGATATAGTTGCCGATTGGCATTTTAAAATAGGTGCCGATAGGCATTTCAGATATAGAAGCCGTTAGGCATTTCAAATATAGGTGCCGATAGGCATTCCAGATATGGTTGCCGATAGGCATTTCAAATATAGGTGCTGATAGGCATTTCAGATGTAGTTTCCGATAGGCATTTCAAAAATAGGTGTCGATAGGCATTCAGATATAGGTGTCGATAGGCATTTCAGATATAGGTGTCGATAGGCATTTCAGATATAGGTGTCGATAGGCATTTTAGATATAGGTGTCGATAGGCATTTCAGATATAGGTGTCGATAGGCATTTCAGATATAGGTGTCGATAGGCATTTCAGATATAAGGGTCGATAGGCATTTCAGATATAGGTGCCGATAGGCATTTCAGATATAGTTGCCGATTGGCAGTTTAAAAATAGGTGCCGATAGGCATTTCAGATATAGAAGCCGATAGGCATTTCAAATATAGGTGCTGATAGGCATTCCAGATATGGTTGCCGATAGGCATTTCAGATATAGGTGTCGATAGGCATTTCAGATATAGGTGTCGATAGGCATTTCAGATATAGGTGTCGATAGGCATTTCAGATATAGGTGCCGATAGGCATTTCAGATATAGTTGCCGATTGGCATTTTAAAAATAGGTGCCGATAGGCATTTCAGATATAGAAGCCGATAGGCATTTCAAATATAGGTGCCGATAGGCATTCCAGATATGGTTGCCGATAGGCATTTCAAATATAGGTGCTGATAGGCATTTCAGATGTAGTTTCCGATAGGCATTTCAAAAATAGGTGTCGATAGGCATTTTGGATATAGGTGTCGATAGGCATTTCAGATATAGGTGTCGATAGGCATTTCAGATATAGGTGTCGATAGGCATTTCAGATATAGGTGTCGATAGGCATTTCAGATATAGGTGTCGATAGGCATTTCAGATATAGGTGTCGATAGGCATTTCAGATATAGGTGTCGATAGGCATTTCAGATATAGGTGTCGATAGGTATTTCAGATATAGGTGCCGATAGGCATTTCAGATATAGTTGCCGATTGGCATTTTAAAAAAAGGTGCCGATAGGCATTTCAGATATAGAAGCCGATAGGCATTTCAAATATAGGTGCCGATAGGCATTCCAGATATGGTTGCCGATAGGCATTTCAAATATAGGTGCTGATAGGCATTTCAGATGTAGTTTCCGATAGGCATTTCAAAAATAGGTGTCGATAGGCATTTCAGATATAGGTGTCGATTGGCATTTCAGATATAGGTGTCGATAGGCATTTCAGATATAGGTGTCGATAGGCATTTCAGATATAGGTGTCGATAGGCATTTCAGATATAGGTGTCGATAGGCATTTCAGATATAGGTGCCGATAGGCATTTCAGATATAGTTGCCGATTGGCATTTTAAAAATAGGTGCCGATAGGCATTTCAGATATAGAAGCCGATAGGCATTTCAAATATAGGTGCCGATAGGCATTCCAGATATGGTTGCCGATAGGCATTTCAAATATAGGTGCTGATAGGCATTTCAGATGTAGTTTCCGATAGGCATTTCAAAAATAGGTGTCGATAGGCATTTCAGATATAGGTGTCGATTGGCATTTCAGATATAGGTGTCGATAGGCATTTCAGATATAGGTGTCGATAGGCATTTCAGATATAGGTGTCGATAGGCATTTCAGATATAGGTGTCGATAGGCATTTCAGATATAGGTGTCGATAGGCATTTCAGATATAGGTGTCGATAGGCATTTCAGATATAGGTGCCGATAGGCATTTCAGATATAGTTGCCGATTGGCATTTTAAAAATAGGTGCCGATTGGCATTTTAAAAATAGGTGCCGATAGGCATTTCAGATATAGTTGCCGATTGGCAGTTTAAAAATAGGTGCCGATAGGCATTTTAGATATAGAAGCCGATAGGCATTTCAAATATAGGTGCCGATAGGCATTCCAGATATGGTTGCCGATAGGCATTTCAAATATAGGTGCTGATAGGCATTTCAGATGTAGTTTCCGATAGGCATTTTAAAAATAGGTGTCGATAGGCATTTCAGATATAGGTGTCGATAGGCATTTCAGATATAGGTGTCGATAGGCATTTCAGATATAGGTGTCGATAGGCATTTCAGATATAGGTGTCGATAGGCATTTCAGATATAGGTGTCGATAGGCATTTCAGATATAGGTGTCGATAGGCATTTCAGATATAGGTGTCGATAGGCATTTCAGATATAGGTGTCGATAGGCATTTCAGATATAGGTGCCGATAGGCATTTCAGATATAGTTGCCGATTGGCAGTTTAAAAATAGGTGCCGATAGGCATTTCAGATATAGAAGCCGATAGGCATTTCAAATATAGGTGCCGATAGGCATTCCAGATATGGTTGCCGATAGGCATTTCAATAATAGGTGCTGATAGGCATTTCAGATGTAGTTTCCGATAGGCATTTCAAAAATAGGTGTCGATAGGCATTTCAGATATAGGTGTCGATAGGCATTTCAGATATAGGTGTCGATAGGCATTTCAGATATAGGTGTCGATAGGCATTTCAGATATAGGTGTCGATAGGCATTTCAGATATAGGTGTCGATAGGCATTTCAGATATAGGTGTCGATAGGCATTTCAGATATAGGTGTCGATAGGCATTTCAGATATAGGTGCCGATAGGCATTTCAGATATAGTTGCGGATTGGCATTTTAAAAATAGGTGCCGATAGGCATTTCTGATATAGAAGCCGATAGGCATTTCAAATATAGGTGCCGATAGGCATTCCAGATATGGTTGCCGATAGGCATTTCAAATATAGGTGCTAATAGGCATTTCAGATGTAGTTTCCGATAGGCATTTCAAAAATAGGTGTCGATAGGCATTTTAGATATAGGTGTCGATAGGCATTTCAGATATAGGTGTCGATAGGCATTTCAGATATAGGTGTCGATAGGCATTTCAGATATAGGTGTCGATAGGCATTTCAGATATAGGTGTCGATAGGCATTTCAGATATAGGTGTCGATAGGCATTTCAGATATAGGTGTCGATAGGCATTTCAGATAAAGGTGTCGATAGGCATTTCAGATATAGGTGCCGATAGGCATTTCAGATATAGTTGCCGATTGGCATTTTAAAAATAGGAGCCGATAGGCATTTCAGATATAGAAGCCGATAGGCATTTCAAATATAAGTGCCGATAGGCATTCCAGATATGGTTGCCGATAGGCATTTCAAATATAGGTGCTGATAGGCATTTCAGATGTAGTTTCCGATAGGCATTTCAAAAATAGGTGTCGATAGGCATTTCAGATATAGGTGTCGATAGGCATTTCAGATATAGGTGTCGATAGGCATTTCAGATATAGATGTCGATAGGCATTTCAGATATAGGTGTCGATAGGCATTTCAGATATAGGTGTCGATAGGCATTTCAGATATAGGTGTCGATAGGCATTTCAAATATAGGTGCTGATAGGCATTTCAGATGTAGTTTCCGATAGGCATTTCAAAAATAGGTGTCGATAGGCATTTCAGATATAGGTGTCGATAGGCATTTCAGATATAGGTGTCGATAGGCATTTCAGATATAGGTGTCGATAGGCATTTCAGATATAGGTGTCGATAGGCATTTCAGATATAGGTGTCGATAGGCATTTCAGATATAGGTGTCGATAGGCATTTCAGATATAGGTGTCGATAGGCATTTCAGATATAGGTGTCGATAGGCATTTCAGATATAGGTGCCGATAGGCATTTCAGATATAGTTGCCAATTGGCATTTTAAAAATAGGTGCCGATAGGCATTTCAGATATAGAAGCCGATAGGCATTTCAAATATAGGTGCCGATAGGCATTCCAGATATGGTTGCCGATAGGCATTTCAGATGTAGTTTCCGATAGGCATTTCAAAAATAGGTGTTGATAGGCATTTCAGATATAGGTGTCGATAGGCATTTCAGATATATGTGTCGATAGGCATTTCAGATATAGGTGTCGATAGGCATTTCAGATATAGGTGTCGATAGGCATTTCAGATATAGGTGTCGATAGGCATTTTAGATATAGGTGTCGATAGGCATTTCAGATATAGGTGTCGATAGGCATTTCAGATATAGGTGCCGATTGGCATTTCAGATATAGTTGCCGATTGGCATTTTAAAAATAGGTGCCGATAGGCATTTCAGATATAGAAGCCGATAGGCATTTCAAATATAGGTGCCGATAGGCATTCCAGATATGGTTGCCGATAGGCATTTCAAATATAGGTGCTGATAGGCATTTCAGATGTAGTTTCCGATAGGCATTTCAAAAATAGGTGTCGATAGGCATTTAAGATATAGGTGTCGATAGGCATTTCAGATATAGGTGTCGATAGGCATTTCAGATATAGGTGTCGATAGGCATTTCAGATATAGGTGTCGATAGGCATTTCAAATATAGGTGTCGATAGGCATTTCAGATATAGGTGTCGATAGGCATTTCAGATATAGGTGCCGATAGGCATTTCAGATATAGTTGCCGATTGGCATTTTAAAAATAGGTGCCGATAGGCATTTCAGATATAGAAGCCGATAGGCATTTCAAATATAGGTGCCGATAGGCATTCCAGATATGGTTATCGATAGGCATTTCAAATATAGGTGCTGATAGGCATTTCAGATGTAGTTTCCGATAGGCATTTCAAAAATAGGTGTCGATAGGCATTTCAGATATAGGTGTCGATAGGTATTTCAGATATAGGTGTCGATATACATTTCAGATATAGGTGTCGATAGGCATTTCAGATATAGGTGCCGATAGGCATTTCAGATATAGTTGCCGATTGGCATTTTAAAAATAGGTGCCGATAGGCATTTCAGATATAGAAGCCGATAGGCATTTCAAATATAGGTGCCGATAGGCATTCCAGATATGGTTGCCGATAGGCATTTCAAATATAGGTGCTGATAGGCATTTCAGATGTAGTTTCCGATAGGCATTTCAAAAATAGGTGTCGATAGGCATTTCAGATATAGGTGTCGATAGGCATTTCAGATATGGGTGTCGATAGGCATTTCAGATATAGGTGTCGATAGGCATTTCAGATATAGGTGTCGATAGGCATTTCAGATATAGGTGTCGATAGGCATTTCAGATATAGGTGTCGATAGGCATTTCAGATATAGGTGTCGATAGGCATTTCAGATATAGGTGCCGATAGGCATTTCAGATATAGTTGCCGATTGGCATTTTAAAAATAGGTGCCGATAGGCATTTCAGATATAGAAGCCGATAGGCATTTCAAATATAGGTGCCGATAGGCATTCCAGATATGGTTGCCGATAGGCATTTCAAATATAGGTGCTGATAGGCATTTCAGATGTAGTTTCCGATAGGCATTTCAAAAATAGGTGTCGATAGGCATTTCAGATATAGGTGTCGATAGGCATTTCAGATATAGGTGTCGATAGGCATTTCAGATATAGGTGTCGATAGGCATTTCAGATATAGGTGTCGATAGGCATTTCAGATATAGGTGTCGATAGGCATTTCAGATATAGGTGTCGATAGGCATTTCAGATATAGGTGCCGATAGGCATTTCAGATATAATTGCCGATTGGCATTTTAAAAATAGGTGCCGATAGGCATTTCAGATATAGAAGCCGATAGGCATTTCAAATATAGGTGCCGATAGGCATTCCAGATATGGTTGCCGATAGGCATTTCAAATATAGGTGCTGATAGGCATTTCAGATGTAGTTTCCGATAGGCATTTCAAAAATAGGTGTCGATAGGCATTTCAGATATAGGTGTCGATAGGCATTTCAGATATAGGTGTCGATAGGCATTTCAGATATAGGTGTCGATAGGCATTTCAGATATAGGTGTCGATAGGCTTTTCAGATATAGGTGCCGATAGGCATTTTAGATATAGTTGCCGATTGGCATTTTAAAAATAGGTGCCGATAGGCATTTCAGATATAGAAGCCGATAGGCATTTCAAATATAGGTGCCGATAGGCATTCCAGATATGGTTGCCGATAGGCATTTCAAATATAAGTGCTGATAGGCATTTCAGATGTAGTTTCCGATAGGCATTTCAAAAATAGGTGTCGATAGGCATTTCAGATATAGGTGTCGATAGGCATTTCAGATATAGGTGTCGATAGGCATTTCAGATATAGGTGTCGATAGGCATTTCAGATATAGTTGCCGATTGGCATTTTAAAAATAGGTGCCGATAGGCATTTCAGATATAGAAGCCGATAGGCATTTCAAATATAGGTGCCGATAGGCATTCCAGATATGGTTGCCGATAGGCATTTCAAATATAGGTGCTGATAGGCATTTCAGATGTAGTTTCCGATAGGCATTTCAAAAATAGGTGTCGATAGGCATTTCAGATATAGGTGTCGATAGGTATTTCAGATATAGGTGTCGATACACATTTCAGATATAGGTGTCGATAGGCATTTCAGATATAGGTGCCGATAGGCATTTCAGATATAGTTGCCGATTGGCATTTTAAAAATAGGTGCCGATAGGCATTTCAGATATAGAAGCCGATAGGCATTTCAAATATAGGTGCCGATAGGCATTCCAGATATGGTTGCCGATAGGCATTTCAAATATAGGTGCTGATAGGCATTTCAGATGTAGTTTCCGATAGGCATTTCAAAAATAGGTGTCGATAGGCATTTCAGATATAGGTGTCGATAGGCATTTCAGATATGGGTGTCGATAGGCATTTCAGATATAGGTGTCGATAGGCATTTCAGATATAGGTGTCGATAGGCATTTCAGATATAGGTGTCGATAGGCATTTCAGATATAGGTGTCGATAGGCATTTCAGATATAGGTGTCGATAGGCATTTCAGATATAGGTGCCGATAGGCATTTTAGATATAGTTGCCGATTGGCATTTTAAAAATAAGTGCCGATAGGCATTTCAGATATAGAAGCCGATAGGCATTTCAGATATAGGTTCCGATAGGCATTCCAGATATGGTTGCCGATAGGCATTTCAAATATAGGTGCTGATAGGCATTTCAGATGTAGTTTCCGATAGGCATTTTAAAAATAGGTGTCGATAGGCATTTCAGATATAGGTGTCGATAGGCATTTCAGATATAGGTGTCGATAGGCATTTCAGATATAGGTGTCGATAGGCATTTCAGATATAGGTGTCGATAGGCATTTCAGATATAGGTGTCGATAGGCATTTCAGATATAGGTGTCGATAGGCATTTCAGATATAGGTGTCGATAGGCATTTCAGATATAGGTGCCGATAGGCATTTCAGATATAGTTGCCGATTGGCATTTTAAAAATAGGTGCCGATAGGCATTTCAGATATAGAAGCCGATAGGCATTTCAAATATAGGTGCTGATAGGCATTCCAGATATGGTTGCCGATAGGCATTTCAAATATAAGTGCTGATAGGCATTTCAGATGTAGTTTCCGATAGGCATTTCAAAAATAGGTGTCGATAGGCATCTCAGATATAGGTGTCGATAGGCATTTCAGATATAGGTGTCGATAGGCATTTCAGATATAGGTGTCGATAGGCATTTCAGATATAGGTGTCGATAGGAATTTCAGATATAGGTGTCGATAGGCATTTCAGATATAGGTGTCGATAGGCATTTCAGATATAGGTGTCGATAGGCATTTCAGATATAGGTGTCGATAGGCATTTCAGATATAGGTGTCGATAGGCATTTCAGATATAGGTGCCGATAGGCATTTCAGATATAGTTGCCGATTGGCATTTTAAAAATAGGTGCCGATAGGCATTTCAGATATAGAAGCCGATAGGCATTTCAAATATAGGTGCCGATAGGCATTCCAGATATGGTTGCCGATAGGCATTTCAAATATAGGTGCTGATAGGCATTTCAGATGTAGTTTCCGATAGGCATTTCAAAAATAGGTGTCGATATGCATTTCAGATATAGGTGTCGATAGGCATTTCAGATATAGGTGTCGATAGGCATTTCAGATATAGGTGTCGATAGGCATTTCAGATATAGGTGTCGATAGGCATTTCAGATATAGGTGTCGATAGGCATTTCAGATATAGGTGTCGATAGGCATTTCAGATATAGGTGTCGATAGGCATTTCAGATATAGGTGTCGATAGGCATTTCAGATATAGGTGCCGATAGGCATTTCAGATATAGTTGCCGATTGGCATTTTAAAAATAAGTGCCGATAGGCATTTCAGATATAGAAGCCGATAGGCATTTCAAATATAGGTGCCAATAGGCATTCCAGATTTGGTTGCCGATAGGCATTTCAAATATAGGTGCTGATAGGCATTTCAGATGTAGTTTCTGATAGGCATTTCAAAAATAGGTGTCGATAGGCATTTCAGATATAGGTGTCGATAGGCATTTCAGATATAGGTGCCGATAGGCATTTCAGATATAGTTGCCGATTGGCAGTTTAAAAATAGGTGCCGATAGGCATTTCAGATATAGAAGCCGATAGGCATTTCAAATATAGGTGCCGATAGGCATTCCAGATATGGTTGCCGATAGGCATTTCAAATATAGGTGCTGATAGTCATTTCAGATGTAGTTTCCGATAGGCATTTCAAAAATAGGTGTCGATAGGCATTTCAGATATAGGTGTCGATAGGCATTTCAGATATAGGTGTCGATAGGCATTTCAGATATAGGTGTCGATAGGCATTTCAGATATAGGTGTCGATAGGCATTTCAGATATAGGTGTCGATAGGCATTTCAGATATAGGTGTCGATAGGCATTTCAGATATAGGTGTCGATAGGCATTTCAGATATAGGTGCCGATAGGCATTTCAGATATATTTGCCGATTGGCATTTTAAAAATAGGTGCCGATAGGCATTTCAGATATAGAAGCCGATAGGCATTTCAAATATAGGTGCCGATAGGCATTCCAGATATGGTTGCCGATAGGCATTTCAAATATAGGTGCTGATAGGCATTTCAGATGTAGTTTCCGATAGGCATTTCAAAAATTGGTGTCGATAGGCATTTTAGATATAGGTGTCGATAGGCATTTCAGATATAGGTGTCGATAGGCATTTCAGATATAGGTGTCGATAGGCATTTCAGATATAGGTGTGGATAGGCATTTCAGATATAGGTGTCGATAGGCATTTCAGATATAGGTGTCGATAGGCATTTCAGATATAGGTGTCGATAGGCATTTCAGATATAGGTGTCGATAGGCATTTCAGATATAGGTGCCGATAGGCATTTCAGATATAGTTGCCGATTGGCATTTTAAAAATAGGTGCCGATAGGCATTTCAGATATAGAAGCCGATAGGCATTTCAAATATAAGTGCCGATAGGCATTCCAGATATGGTTGCCGATAGGCATTTCAAATATAGGTGCTGATAGGCATTTCAGATGTAGTTTCCGATAGGCATTTCAAAAATAGGTGTCGATAGGCATTTCAGATATAGGTGTCGATAGGCATTTCAGATATAGGTGTCGATAGGCATTTCAGATATAGGTGTCGATAGGCATTTCAGATATAGGTGTCGATAGGCATTTCAGATATAGGTGTCGATAGGCATTTCAGATATAGGTGTCGATAGGCATTTCAGATATAGGTGCCGATAGGCATTTCAGATATAGTTGCCGATTGGCATTTTAAAAATAGGTGCCGATAGGCATTTCAGATATAGAAGCCGATAGGCATTTCAAATATAGGTGCCGATAGGCATTCCAGATATAGTTGCCGATAGGCATTTCAAATATAGGTGCTGATAGGCATTTCAGATGTAGTTTCCGATAGGCATTTCAAAAATAGGTGTCGATAGGCATTTTAGATATAGGTGTCGATAGGCATTTCAGATATAGGTGTCGATAGGCATTTCAGATATAGGTGTCGATAGGCATTTCAGATATAGGTGTCGGTAGGCATTTCAGATATAGGTGTCGATAGGCATTTCAGATATAGGTGTCGATAGGCATTTCAGATATAGGTGTCGATAGGCATTTCAGATAAAGATGTCGATAGGCATTTCAGATATAGGTGCCGATAGGCATTTCAGATATAGTTGCCGATTGGCATTTTAAAAATAGGAGCCGATAGGCATTTCAGATATAGAAGCCGATAGGCATTTCAAATATAAGTCCCGATAGGCATTCCAGATATGGTTGCCGATAGGCATTTCAAATATAGGTGCTGATAGGCATTTCAGATGTAGTTTCCGATAGGCATTTCAAAAATAGGTGTCGATAGGCATTTCAGATATAGGTGTCGATAGGCATTTCAGATATAGGTGTCGATAGGCATTTCAGATATAGATGTCGATAGGCATTTCAGATATAGGTGTCGATAGGCATTTCAGATATAGGTGTCGATAGGCATTTCAGATATAGGTGTCGATAGGCATTTCAAATATAGGTGTTGATAGGCATTTCAGATGTAGTTTCCGATAGGCATTTCAAAAATAGGTGTCGATAGGCATTTTAGATATAGGTGTCGATAGGCATTTCAGATATAGGTGTCGATAGGCATTTCAGATATAGGTGTCGATAGGCATTTCAGATATAAGTGTCGATAGGCATTTCAGATATAGGTGTCGATAGGCATTTCAGATATAGGTGTCGATAGGCATTTCAGATATAGGTGTCGATAGGCATTTCAGATATAGGTGTCGATAGGCATTTCAGATATAGGTGCCGATAGGCATTTCAGATATAGTTGCCGATTGGCATTTTAAAAATAGGTGCCGATAGGCATTTCAGATATAGAAGCCGATAGGCATTTCAAATATAGGTGCCGATCGGCATTCCAGATATGGTTGCCGATAGGCATTTCAAATATAGGTGCTGATAGGCATTTCAGATGTAGTTTCCGATAGGCATTTCAAAAATAGGTGTCGATAGGCATTTCAGATATAGGTGTCGATAGGCATTTCAGATATAGGTGTCGATAGGCATTTCAGATATAGGTGTCGATAGGCATTTCAGATATAGGTGTCGATAGGCATTTCAGATATAGGTGTCGATAGGCATTTCAGATATCGGTGTCGATAGGCATTTCAGATATAGGTGCCGATAGGCATTTCAGATATAATTGCCGATTGGCATTTTAAAAATAGGTGCCGATAGGCATTTCAGATATAGAAGCCGATAGGCATTTCAAATATAGGTGCCGATAGGCATTCCAGATATGGTTGCCGATAGGCATTTCAAATATAGGTGCTGATAGGCATTTCAGATGTAGTTTCCGATAGGCATTTCAAAAATAGGTGTCGATAGGCATTTCAGATATAGGTGTCGATAGGCATTTCAGATATAGGTGTCGATAGGCATTTCAGATATAGGTGTCGATAGGCATTTCAGATATAGGTGTCGATAGGCATTTCAGATATAGGTGTCGATAGGCATTTCAGATATAGGTGTCGATAGGCATTTCAGATATAGTTGCCGATAGGCATTTCAGATATAATTGCCGATTGGCATTTTAAAAATAGTTGCTGATAGGCATTTCAGATATAGAAGCCGATAGGCATTTCAAATATAGGTGCCGATAGGCATTCCAGATATGGTTGCCGATAGGCATTTCAAATATAGGTGCTGATAGGCATTTCAGATGAAGTTTCCGATAGGCATTTCAAAAATAGGTGTCGATAGGCATTTCAGATATAGGTGTCGATAGGCATTTCAGATATAGGTGTCGATAGGCATTTCAGATATAGGTGTCGATAGGCATTTCAGATATAGGTGTCGATAGGCATTTCAGATATAGGTGTCAATAGGCATTTCAGATATAGGTGTCGATAGGCATTTCAGATATAGGTGTCGATAGGCATTTCAGATATAGGTGTCGATAGGCATTTCAGATATAGAGGCCGATAGGCATTTCAAATATAGGTGCCGATAGGCATTCCAGATATGGTTGCCGATAGGCATTTCAAATATAGGTGCTGATAGGCATTTCAGATGTAGTTTCCGATAGGCATTTCAAAAATAGGTGTTGATAGGCATTTCAGATATAGGTGTCGATAGGCATTTCAGATATATGTGTCGATAGGCATTTCAGATATAGGTGTCGATAGGCATTTCAGATATAGGTGTCGATAGGCATTTCAGATATAGGTGTCGATAGGCATTTTAGATATAGGTGTCGATAGGCATTTCAGATATAGGTGTCGATAGGCATTTCAGATATAGGTGCCGATAGGCATTTCAGATATAGTTGCCGATTGGCATTTTAAAAATAGGTGCCGATAGGCATTTCAGATATAGAAGCCGATAGGCATTTCAAATATAGGTGCCGATAGGCATTCCAGATATAGTTGCCGATAGGCATTTCAAATATAGGTGCTGATAGGCATTTCAGATGTAGTTTCCGATAGGCATTTCAAAAATAGGTGTCGATAGGCATTTCAGATATAGGTGTCGATAGGCATTTCAGATATAGGTGTCGATAGGCATTTCAGATATAGGTGTCGATAGGCATTTCAGATATAGGTGTCGATAGGCATTTCAGATATAGGTGTCGATAGGCATTTCAGATATAGGTGTCGATAGGCATTTCAGATATAGGTGCCGATAGGCATTTCAGATATAGTTGCCGATTGGCATTTTAAAAATAGGTGCCGATAGGCATTTCAGATATAGAAGCCGATAGGAATTTCAAATATAGGTGCCGATAGGCATTCCAGATATGGTTGCCGATAGGCATTTCAAATATAGGTGCTGATAGGCATTTCAGATGTAGTTTCCGATAGGCATTTCAAAAATAGGTGTCGATAGGCATTTCAGATATAGGTGTCGATAGGTATTTCAGATATAGGTGTCGATATACATTTCAGATATAGGTGTCGATAGGCATTTCAGATATAGGTGCCGATAGGCATTTCAGATATAGTTGCCGATTGGCATTTTAAAAATAGGTGCCGATAGGCATTTCAGATATAGAAGCCGATAGCCATTTCAAATATAGGTGCCGATAGGCATTCCAGATATGGTTGCCGATAGGCATTTCAAATATAGGTGCTGATAGGCATTTCAGATGTAGTTTCCGATAGGCATTTCAAAAATAGGTGTCGATAGGCATTTCAGATATAGGTGTCGATAGGCATTTCAGATATGGGTGTCGATAGGCATTTCAGATATAGGTGTCGATAGGCATTTCAGATATAGGTGTCGATAGGCATTTCAGATTTAGGTGTCGATAGGCATTTCAGATATAGGTGTCGATAGGCATTTCAGATATAGGTGTCGATAGGCATTTCAGATATAGGTGCCGATAGGCATTTCAGATATAGTTGCCGATTGGCATTTTAAAAATAGGTGCCGATAGGCATTTCAGATATAGAAGCCGATAGGCATTTCAAATATAGGTGCCGATAGGCATTCCAGATATAGTTGCCGATAGGCATTTCAAATATAGGTGCTGATAGGCATTTCAGATGTAGTTTCCGATAGGCATTTCAAAAATAGGTGTCGATAGGCATTTTAGATATAGGTGTCGATAGGCATTTCAGATATAGGTGTCGATAGGCATTTCAGATATAGGTGTCGATAGGCATTTCAGATATAGGTGTCGGTAGGCATTTCAGATATAGGTGTCGATAGGCATTTCAGATATAGGTGTCGATAGGCATTTCAGATATAGGTGTCGATAGGCATTTCAGATAAAGGTGTCGATAGGCATTTCAGATATAGGTGCCGATAGGCATTTCAGATATAGTTGCCGATTGGCATTTTAAAAATAGGAGCCGATAGGCATTTCAGATATAGAAGCCGATAGGCATTTCAAATATAAGTGCCGATAGGCATTCCAGATATGGTTGCCGATAGGCATTTCAAATATAGGTGCTGATAGGCATTTCAGATGTAGTTTCCGATAGGCATTTCAAAAATAGGTGTCGATAGGCATTTCAGATATAGGTGTCGATAGGCATTTCAGATATAGGTGTCGATAGGCATTTCAGATATAGATGTCGATAGGCATTTCAGATATAGGTGTCGATAGGCATTTCAGATATAGGTGTCGATAGGCATTTCAGATATAGGTGTCGATAGGCATTTCAAATATAGGTGCTGATAGGCATTTCAGATGTAGTTTCCGATAGGCATTTCAAAAATAGGTGTCGATAGGCATTTTAGATATAGGTGTCGATAGGCATTTCAGATATAGGTGTCGATAGGCATTTCAGATATAGGTGTCGATAGGCATTTCAGATATAGGTGTCGATAGGCATTTCAGATATAGGTGTCGATAGGCATTTCAGATATAGGTGTCGATAGGCATTTCAGATATAGGTGTCGATAGGCATTTCAGATATAGGTGTCGATAGGCATTTCAGATATAGGTGCCGATAGGCATTTCAGATATAGTTGCCGATTGGCATTTTAAAAATAGGTGCCGATAGGCATTTCAGATATAGAAGCCGATAGGCATTTCAAATATAGGTGCCGATAGGCATTCCAGATATGGTTGCCGATAGGCATTTCAAATATAGGTGCTGATAGGCATTTCAGATGTAGTTTCCGATAGGCATTTCAAAAATAGGTGTCGATAGGCATTTCAGATATAGGTGTCGATAGGCATTTCAGATATAGGTGTCGATAGGCATTTCAGATATAGGTGTCGATAGGCATTTCAGATATAGGTGTCGATAGGCATTTCAGATATAGGTGTCGATAGGCATTTCAGATATCGGTGTCGATAGGCATTTCAGATATAGGTGCCGATAGGCATTTCAGATATAGTTGCCGATTGGCATTTTAAAAATAGGTGCCGATAGGCATTTCAGATACAGAAGCCGATAGGCATTTCAAATATAGGTGCCGATAGGCATTCCAGATATGGTTGCCGATAGGCATTTCAAATATAGGTGCTGATAGGCATTTCAGATGTAGTTTCCGATAGGCATTTCAAAAATAGGTGTCGATAGGCATTTCAGATATAGGTGTCGATAGGCATTTCAGATATACGTGTCGATAGGCATTTCAGATATAGGTGTCGATAGGCATTTCAGATATAGGTGTCGATAGGCATTTCAGATATAGGTGTCGATAGGCATTTCAGATATAGGTGTCGATAGGCATTTCAGATATAGGTGCCGATAGGCATTTCAGATATAATTGCCGATTGGCATTTTAAAAATAGTTGCTGATAGGCATTTCAGATATAGAAGCCGATAGGCATTTCAAATATAGGTGCCGATAGGCATTCCAGATATGGTTGCCGATAGGCATTTCAAATATAGGTGCTGATAGGCATTTCAGATGAAGTTTCCGATAGGCATTTCAAAAATAGGTGTCGATAGGCATTTCAGATATAGGTGTCGATAGGCATTTCAGATATAGGTGTCGATAGGCATTTCAGATATAGGTGTCGATAGGCATTTCAGATATAGGTGTCGATAGGCATTTCAGATATAGGTGTCAATAGGCATTTCAGATATAGGTGTCGATAGGCATTTCAGATATAGGTGTCGATAGGCATTTCAGATATAGGAGTCGATAGGCATTTCAGATATAGAGGCCGATAGGCATTTCAAATATAGGTGCCGATAGGCATTCCAGATATGGTTGCCGATAGGCATTTCAAATATAGGTGCTGATAGGCATTTCAGATGTAGTTTCCGATAGGCATTTCAAAAATAGGTGTTGATAGGCATTTCAGATATAGGTGTCGATAGGCATTTCAGATATATGTGTCGATAGGCATTTCAGATATAGGTGTCGATAGGCATTTCAGATAAAGGTGTCGATAGGCATTTCAGATATAGGTGTCGATAGGCATTTTAGATATAGGTGTCGATAGGCATTTCAGATATAGGTGTCGATAGGCATTTCAGATATAGGTGCCGATAGGCATTTCAGATATAGTTGCCGATTGGTATTTTAAAAATAGGTGCCGATAGGCATTTCAGATATAGAAGCCGATAGGCATTTCAAATATAGGTGCCGATAGGCATTCCAGATATGGTTGCCGATAGGCATTTCAAATATAGGTGCTGATAGGCATTTCAGATGTAGTTTCCGATAGGCATTTCAAAAATAGGTGTCGATAGGCATTTCAGATATAGGTGTCGATAGGCATTTCAGATATAGGTGTCGATAGGCATTTCAGATATAGGTGTCGATAGGCATTTCAGATATAGGTGTCGATAGGCATTTCAGATATAGTTGACGATTGGCATTTTAAAAATAGGTGCCGATAGGCATTTCAGATATAGAAGCCGATAGGCATTTCAAATATAGGTGCCGATAGGCATTCCAGATATGGTTGCCGATAGGCATTTCAAATATAGGTGCTGATAGGCATTTCAGATGTAGTTTCCGATAGGCATTTCAAAAATAGGTGTCGATAGGCATTTCAGATATAGGTGTCGATAGGTATTTCAGATATAGGTGTCGATATACATTTCAGATATAGGTGTCGATAGGCATTTCAGATATAGGTGCCGATAGGCATTTCAGATATAGTTGCCGATTGGCATTTTAAAAATAGGTGCCGATAGGCATTTCAGATATAGAAGCCGATAGGCATTTCAAATATAGGTGCCGATAGGCATTCCAGATATGGTTGCCGATAGGCATTTCAAATATAGGTGCTGATAGGCATTTCAGATGTAGTTTCCGATAGGCATTTCAAAAATAGGTGTCGATAGGCATTTCAGATATAGGTGTCGATAGGCATTTCAGATATGGGTGTCGATAGGCATTTCAGATATAGGTGTCGATAGGCATTTCAGATATAGGTGTCGATAGGCATTTCAGATATAGGTGTCGATAGGCATTTCAGATATAGGTGCCGATAGGCATTTCAGATATAGTTGCCGATTGGCATTTTAATAATAGGTGCCGATAGGCATTTCAGATATAGAAGCCGATAGGCATTTCAAATATAGGTGCCAATAGGCATTCCAGATATGGTTGCCGTTAGGCATTTCAAATATAGGTGCTGATAGGCATTTCAGATGTAGTTTCCGATAGGCATTTCAAAAATAGGTGTCGATAGGCATTTCAGATATAGGTGTCGATAGGCATTTCAGATATAGGTGTCGATAGGCATTTCAGGTATAGGTGTCGATAGGCATTTCAGATATAGGTGTCGATAGGCATTTCAGATATAGGTGTCGATAGGCATTTCAGATATAGGTGTCGATAGGCATTTCAGATATAGGAGTCGATAGGCATTTCAGATATAGGTGCCGATAGGCATTTCAGATATAGTTGCCGATTGGCATTTTAAAAATAGGTGCCGATAGGCATTTCAGATATAGAAGCCGATAGGCATTTCAAATATAGGTGCCGATAGGCATTCCAGATATGGTTGCCGATAGGCATTTCAAATATAGGTGCTGATAGGCATTTCAGATGTAGTTTCCGATAGGCATTTCAAAAATAGGTGTCGATAGGCATTTCAGATATAGGTGTCGATAGGCATTTCAGATATAGGTGTCGATAGGCATTTCAGATATAGGTGTCGATAGGCATTTCAGATATAGGTGTCGATAGGCATTTCAGATATAGGTGTCGATAGGCATTTCAGATATAGGTGTCGATAGGCATTTCAGATATAGGTGCCGATAGGCATTTCAGATATAATTGCCGATTGGCATTTTAAAAATAGGTGCCGATAGGCATTTCAGATATAGAAGCCGATAGGCATTTCAAATATAGGTGCCGATAGGCATTCCAGATATGGTTGCCGATAGGCATTTCAAATATAGGTGCTGATAGGCATTTCAGATGTGGTTTCCGATAGGCATTTCAAAAATAGGTGTCGATAGGCATTTCAGATATAGGTGTCGATAGGCATTTCAGATATAGGTGTCGATAGGCATTTCAGATATAGGTGTCGATAGGCATTTCAGATATAGGTGTCGATAGGCATTTCAGATATAGGTGTCGATAGGCTTTTCAGATATAGGTGCCGATAGGCATTTCAGATATAGTTGCCGATTGGCATTTTAAAAATAGGTGCCGATAGGCATTTCAGATATAGAAGCCGATAGGCATTTCAAATATAGGTGCCGATAGGCATTCCAGATATGGTTGCCGATAGGCATTTCAAATATAAGTGCTGATAGGCATTTCAGATGTAGTTTCCGATAGGCATTTCAAAAATAGGTGTCGATAGGCATTTCAGATATAGGTGTCGATAGGCATTTCAGATATAGGTGTCGATAGGCATTTCAGATATAGGTGTCGATAGGCATTTCAGATATAGGTGTCGATAGGCATTTCAGATATAGGTGTCGATAGGCATTTCAGATATAGGTGTCGATAGGCATTTCAGATATAGGTGTCGATAGGCATTTCAGATATAGGTGCCGATAGGCATTTCAGATATAGTTGCCGATTGGCATTTAAAAAATAGGTGCCGATAGGCATTTCAGATATAGAAGCCGATAGGCATTTCAAATATAGGTGCCGATAGGCATTCCAGATATGGTTGCCGATAGGCATTTCAAATATAGGTGCTGATAGGCATTTCAGATGTAGTTTCCGATAGGCATTTCAAAAATAGGTGTCGATAGGCATTTCAGATATAGGTGTCGATAGGCATTTCAGATATAGGTGTCGATAGGCATTTCAGATATAGGTGTCGATAGGCATTTCAGATATAGGTGTCGATAGGCATTTCAGATATAGGTGTCGATAGGCATTTCAGATATAGGTGTCGATAGGCATTTCAGATATAGGTGTCGATAGTCATTTCAGATATAGTTGCCGATTGGCATTTTAAAAATAGGTGCCGATAGTCATTTCAGATATAGAAGCCGATAGGCATTTCAAATATAGGTGCCGATAGGCATTCAAGATATGGTTGCCGATAGGCATTTCAAATATAGGTGCTGATAGGCATTTCAGATGTAGTTTCCGATAGGCATTTCAAAAATAGGTGTCGATAGGCATTTCAGATATAGGTGTCGGTAGGTATTTCAGATATAGGTGTCGATATACATTTCAGATATAGGTGTCGATAGGCATTTCAGATATAGGTGCCGTTAGGCATTTCAGATATAGTTGCCGATTGGCATTTTAAAAATAGGTGCCGATAGGCATTTCAGATATAGAAGCCGATAGGCATTTCAAATATAGGTGCCGATAGGCATTCCAGATATGGTTGCCGATAGGCATTTCAAATATAGGTGCTGATAGGCATTTCAGATGTAGTTTCCGATAGGCATTTCAAAAATAGGTGTCGATAGGCATTTCAGATATAGGTGTCGATAGGCATTTCAGATATGGGTGTCGATAGGCATTTCAGATATAGGTGTCGATAGGCATTTCAGATATAGGTGTCGATAGGCATTTCAGATATAGGTGTCGATAGGCATTTCAGATATAGGTGTCGATAGGCATTTCAGATATAGGTGTCGATAGGCATTTCAGATATAGGTGCCGATAGGCATTTCAGATATAGTTGCCGATTGGCATTTTAAAAATAAGTGCCGATAGGCATTTCAGATATAGAAGCCGATAGGCATTTCAAATATAGGTGCCAATAGGCATTCCTGATATGGTTGCCGATAGGCATTTCAAATATAGGTGCTGATAGGCATTTCAGATGTAGTTTCCGATAGGCATTTCAAAAATAGGTGTCGATAGGCATTTCAGATATAGGTGTCGATAGGCATTTCAGATATAGGTGTCGATAGGCATTTCAGATATAGGTGTCGATAGGCATTTCAGATATAGGTGTCGATAGGCATTTCAGATATAGGTGTCGATAGGCATTTCAGATATAGGTGTCGATAGGCATTTCAGATATAGGAGTCGATAGGCATTTCAGATATAGGTGCCGATAGGCATTTCAGATATAGTTGCCGATTGGCATTTTAAAAATAGGTGCCGATAGGCATTTCAGATATAGAAGCCGATAGGCATTTCAAATATAGGTGCCGATAGGCATTCCAGATATGGTTGCCGATAGGCATTTCAAATATAGGTGCTGATAGGCATTTCAGATGTAGTTTCCGATAGGCATTTCAAAAATAGGTGTCGATAGGCATTTCAGATATAGGTGTCGATAGGCATTTCAGATATAGGTGTCGATAGGCATTTCAGATATAGGTGTCGATAGGCATTTCAGATATAGGTGTCGATAGGCATTTCAGATATAGGTGTCGATAGGCATTTCAGATATAGGTGTCGATAGGCATTTCAGATATAGGTGTCGATAGGCATTTCAGATATAGGTGCCGATAGGCATTTCAGATATAATTGCCGATTGGCATTTTAAAAATAGGTGCCGATAGGCATTTCAGATATAGAAGCCGATAGGCATTTCAAATATAGGTGCCGATAGGCATTCCAGATATGGTTGCCGATAGGCATTTCAAATATAGGTGCTGATAGGCATTTCAGATGTAGTTTCCGATAGGCATTTCAAAAATAGGTGTCGATAGGCATTTCAGATATAGGTGTCGATAGGCATTTCAGATATAGGTGTCGATAGGCATTTCAGATATAGGTGTCGATAGGCATTTCAGATATAGGTGTCGATAGGCATTTCAGATATAGGTGTCGATAGGCATTTCAGATATAGGTGTCGATAGGCATTTCAGATAAAGGTGTCGATAGGCATTTCAGATATAGAAGCCGATAGGCATTTCAAATATAGGTGCCTATAGGCATTCCAGATATGGTTGCCGATAGGCATTTCAAATATAGGTGCTGATAGGCATTTCAAATGTAGTTTCCGATAGGCATTTCAAAAATAGGTGTCGATAGGCATTTCAGATATAGGTGTCGATAGGCATTTCAGATATAGGTGTCGATAGGCATTTAGGATATAGGTGTCGATAGGCATTTCAGATATAGGTGTCGATAGGCATTTCAGATATAGGTGTCGATAGGCATTTCAGATATAGGTGTCGATAGGCATTTCAGATATAGGTGCCGATAGGCATTTCAGATATAGTTGCCGATTGGCAGTTTAAAAATAGGTACCGATAGGCATTTCAGATATAGAAGCCGATAAGCATTTCAAATATAGGTGCCGATAGGCATTCCAGATATGGTTGCCGATAGGCATTTCAAATATAGGTGCTGATAGTCATTTCAGATGTAGTTTCCGATAGGCATTTCAAAAATAGGTGTCGATAGGCATTTCAGATATAGGTGTCGATAGGCATTTCAGATATAGGTGTCGATAGGCATTTCAGATATAGGTGTCGATAGGCATTTCAGATATAGGTGTCGATAGGCATTTCAGATATAGGTGTCGATAGGCATTTCAGATATAGGTGTCGATAGGCATTTCAGATATAGGTGTCGATAGGCATTTCAGATATAGGTGCCGATAGGCATTTCAGATATAGTTGCCGATTGGCATTTTAAAAATAGGTGCCGATAGGCATTTCAGATATAGAAGCCGATAGGCATTTCAAATATAGGTGCCGATAGGCATTCCAGATATGGTTGCCGATAGGCATTTCAAATATAGGTGCTGATAGGCATTTCAGATGTAGTTTCCGATAGGCATTTCAAAAATAGGTGTCGATAGGCATTTTAGATATAGGTGTCGATAGGCATTTCAGATATAGGTGTCGATAGGCATTTCAGATATAGGTGTCGATAGGCATTTCAGATATAGGTGTGGATAGGCATTTCAGATATAGGTGTCGATAGGCATTTCAGATATAGGTGTCGATAGGCATTTCAGATATAGGTGTCGATAGGCATTTCAGATATAGGTGTCGATAGGCATTTCAGATATAGGTGCCGATAGGCATTTCAGATATAGTTGCCGATTGGCATTTTAAAAATAGGTGCCGATAGGCATTTCAGATATAGAAGCCGATAGGCATTTCAAATATAAGTGCCGATAGGCATTCCAGATATGGTTGCCGATAGGCATTTCAAATATAGGTGCTGATAGGCATTTCAGATGTAGTTTCCGATAGGCATTTCAAAAATAGGTGTCGATAGGCATTTCAGATATAGGTGTCGATAGGCATTTCAGATATAGGTGTCGATAGGCATTTCAGATATAGGTGTCGATAGGCATTTCAGATATAGGTGTCGATAGGCATTTCAGATATAGGTGTCGATAGGCATTTCAGATATAGGTGTCGATAGGCATTTCAGATATAGGTGCCGATAGGCATTTCAGATATAGTTGCCGATTGGCATTTTAAAAATAGGTGCCGATAGGCATTTCAGATATAGAAGCCGATAGGCATTTCAAATATAGGTGCCGATAGGCATTCCAGATATAGTTGCCGATAGGCATTTCAAATATAGGTGCTGATAGGCATTTCAGATGTAGTTTCCGATAGGCATTTCAAAAATAGGTGTCGATAGGCATTTTAGATATAGGTGTCGATAGGCATTTCAGATATAGGTGTCGATAGGCATTTCAGATATAGGTGTCGATAGGCATTTCAGATATAGGTGTCGATAGGCATTTCAGATATAGGTGTCGATAGGCATTTCAGATATAGGTGTCGATAGGCATTTCAGATATAGGTGTCGATAGGCATTTCAGATAAAGGTGTCGATAGGCATTTCAGATATAGGTGCCGATAGGCATTTCAGATATAGTTGCCGATTGGCATTTTAAAAATAGGAGCCGATAGGCATTTCAGATATAGAAGCCGATAGGCATTTTAAATATAAGTGCCGATAGGCATTCCAGATATTGTTGCCGATAGGCATTTCAAATATAGGTGCTGATAGGCATTTCAGATGTAGTTTCCGATAGGCATTTCAAAAATAGGTGTCGATAGGCATTTCAGATATAGGTGTCGATAGGCATTTCAGATATAGGTGTCGATAGGCATTTCAGATATAGATGTCGATAGGCATTTCAGATATAGGTGTCGATAGGCATTTCAGATATAGGTGTCGATAGGCATTTCAGATATAGGTGTCGATAGGCATTTCAAATATAGGTGCTGATAGGCATTTCAGATGTAGTTTCCGATAGGCATTTCAAAAATAGGTGTCGATAGGCATTTTAGATACAGGTGTCGATAGGCATTTCAGATATAGGTGTCGATAGGCATTTCAGATATAGGTGTCGATAGGCATTTCAGATATAGGTGTCGATAGGCATTTCAGATATAGGTGTCGATAGGCATTTCAGATATAGGTGTCGATAGGCATTTCAGATATAGGTGTCGATAGGCATTTCAGATATAGGTGTCGATAGGCATTTCAGATATAGTTGCCGATAGGCATTTCAGATATAGTTGCCGATTGGCATTTTAAAAATAGGTGCCGATAGGCATGTCAGATATAGAAGCCGATAGGCATTTCAAATATAGGTGCCGATAGGCATTCCAGATATGGTTGCCGATAGGCATTTCAAATATAGGTGCTGATAGGCATTTCAGATGTAGTTTCCGATAGGCATTTCAAAAATAGGTGTCGATAGGCATTTCAGATATAGGTGTCGATAGGCATTTCAGATATAGGTGTCGATAGGCATTTCAGATATAGGTGTCGATAGGCATTTCAGATATAGGTGTGGATAGGCATTTCAGATATAGGTGTCGATAGGCATTTCAGATATAGGTGTCGATAGGCATTTCAGATATAGGTGCCGATAGGCATTTCAGATATAATTGCCGATTGGCATTTTAAAAATAGTTGCTGATAGGCATTTCAGATATAGAAGCCGATAGGCATTTCAAATATAGGTGCCGATAGGCATTCCAGATATGGTTGCCGATAGGCATTTCAAATATAGGTGCTGATAGGCATTTCAGATGAAGTTTCCGATAGGCATTTCAAAAATAGGTGTCGATAGGCATTTCAGATATAGGTGTCGATAGGCATTTCAGATATAGGAGTCGATAGGCATTTCAGATATAGGTGTCGATAGGCATTTCAGATATAGGTGTCGATAGGCATTTCAGATATAGGTGTCAATAGGCATTTCAGATATAGGTGTCGATAGGCATTTCAGATATAGGTGTCGATAGGCATTTCAGATATAGGTGTCGATAGGCATTTCAGATATAGAGGCCGATGGGCATTTCAAATATAGGTGCCGATAGGCATTCCAGATATGGTTGCCGATAGGCATTTCAAATATAGGTGCTGATAGGCATTTCAGATGTAGTTTCCGATAAGCATTTCAAAAATAGGTGTCGATAGGCATTTCAGATATAGGTGTCGATAGGCATTTCAGATATAGGTGTCGATAGGCATTTCAGATATAGGTGTCGATAGGCATTTCAGATATAGGTGTCGATAGGCATTTCAGATATAGGTGTCGATAGGCATTTCAGATATAGGTGTCGATAGGCATTTCAGATATAGGTGTCGATAGGCATTTCAGATATAGGTGCCGATAGGCATTTCAGATATAGTTGCCGATTGGCATTTTAAAAATAGGTGCCGATAGGCATTTCAGATATAGAAGCCGATGGGCATTTCAAATATAGGTGCCGATAGGCATTCCAGATATGGTTGCCGATAGGCATTTCAAATATAGGTGCTGATAGGCATTTCAGATGTAGTTTCCGATAGGCATTTCAAAAATAGGTGTCGATAGGCATTTCAGATATAGGTGTCGATAGGCATTTCAGATATAGGTGTCGATAGGCATTTCAGATATAGGTGTCGTTAGGCATTTCAGATATAGGTGTCGATAGGCATTTCAGATATAGGTGTCGATAGGCATTTCAGATATAGGTGTCGATAGGCATTTCAGATATAGGTGCCGATAGGCATTTCAGATATAGTTGCCGATTGGCATTTTAAAAATAGGTGCCGATAGGCATTTCAGATATAGAAGCCGATAGGCATTTCAAATATAGGTGCCGATAGGCATTCCAGATATGGTTGCCGATAGGCATTTCCAATATAGGTGCTGATAGGCATTTCAGATGTAGTTTCCGATAGGCATTTCAAAAATAGGTGTCGATAGGCATTTCAGATATAGGTGTCGATAGGCATTTCAGATATAGGTGTCGATAGGCATTTCAGATATAGGTGTCGATAGGCATTTCAGATATAGGTGTCGATAGGCATTTCAGATATAGGTGTCGATAGGCATTTCAGATATAGGTGTCGATAGGCATTTCAGATATAGGTGTCGATAGGCATTTCAGATATAGGTGCCGATAGGCATTTCAGATATAGTCGCCGATTGGCATTTTAAAAATAGGTGCCGATAGGCATTTCAGATATAGAAGCCGATAGGCATTTCAAATATAGGTGCCGATAGGCATTCCAGATATGGTTGCCGATAGGCATTTCAAATATAGGTGCTGATAGGCATTTCAGATGTAGTTTCCGATAGGCATTTCAAAAATAGGTGTCGATAGGCATTTCAGATATAGGTGTCGATAGGCATTTCAGATATAGGTGTCGATAGGCATTTCAGATATAGGTGTCGATAGGCATTTCAGATATAGGTGTCGATAGGCATTTCAGATATAGGTGTCGATAGGCATTTCAGATATAGGTGTCGATAGGCATTTCAGATATAGGTGCCGATAGGCATTTCAGATATAGTTGCCGATTGGCAGTTTAAAAATAGGTGCCGATAGGCATTTCAGATATAGAAGCCGATAGGCATTTCAAATATAGGTGCCGATAGGCATTCCAGATATGGTTGCCGATAGGCATTTCAAATATAGGTGCTGATAGGCATTTCAGATGTAGTTTCCGATAGGCATTTCAAAAATAGGTGTCGATAGGCATTTCAGATATAGGTGTCGATAGGCATTTCAGATATAGGTGTCGATAGGCATTTCAGATATAGGTGTCGATAGGCATTTCAGATATAGGTGTCGATAGGCATTTCAGATATAGGTGTCGATAGGCATTTCAGATATAGGTGTCGATAGGCATTTCAGATATAGGTGTCGATAGGCATTTCAGATATAGGTGCCGATAGGCATTTCAGATATAGTTGCCGATTGGCATTTTAAAAATAGGTGCCGATAGGCATTTCAGATATAGAAGCCGATAGGCATTTCAAATATAGGTGCCGATAGGCATTCCAGATATGGTTGCCGATAGGCATTTCAAATATAGGTGCTGATAGGCATTTCAGATGTAGTTTCCGATAGGCATTTCAAAAATAGGTGTCGATAGGCATTTCAGATATAGGTGTCGATAGGCATTTCAGATATAGGTGTCGATAGGCTTTTCAGATATAGGTGTCGATAGGCATTTCAGATATAGGTGTCGATAAGCATTTCAGATATAGGTGTCGATAGGCATTTCAGATATAGGTGTCGATAGGCATTTCAAATATAGGTGCTGATAGGCATTTCAGATGTAGTTTCCGATAGGCATTTCAAAAATAGGTGTCGATAGGCATTTCAGATATAGGTGTCGATAGGCATTTCAGATATAGGCGTCGATAGGCATTTCAGATATAGGTGTCGATAGGCATTTCAGATATAGGTGTCGATAGGCATTTCAGATATAGGTGTCGATAGGCATTTCAGATATAGGTGTCGATAGGCATTTCAGATATAGGTGTCGATAGGCATTTCAGATATAGGTGTCGATAGGCATTTCAGATATAGGTGCCGATAGGCATTTCAGATATAGTTGCCGATTGGCATTTTAAAAATAGGTGCCGATAGGCATTTCAGATATAGAAGCCGATAGGCATTTCAAATATAGGTGCCGATAGGCATTCCAGATATGGTTGCCGATAGGCATTTCAAATATAGGTGCTGATAGGCATTTCAGATGTAGTTTCCGATAGGCATTTCAAAAATAGGTGTCGATAGGCATTTCAGATATAGGTGTCGATAGGCATTTCAGATATAGGTGTCGATAGGCATTTCAGATATAGGTGTCGATAGGCATTTCAAATATAGGTGTCGATAGGCATTTCAGATATAGGTGTCGATAGGCATTTCAGATATAGGTGTCGATAGGCATTTCAGATATAGGTGTCGATAGGCATTTCAGATATAGGTGCCGATAGGCATTTCAGATATAGTTGCCGATTGGCATTTTAAAAATAGGTGCCGATAAGCATTTCAGATATAGAAGCCGATAGGCATTTCAAATATAGGTGCCGATAGGCATTCCAGATATGGTTGCCGATAGGCATTTCAAATATAGGTGCTGATAGGCATTTCAGATGTAGTTTCCGATAGGCATTTCAAAAATAGGTGTCGATAGGCATTTCAGATATAGGTGTCGATAGGCATTTCAGATATAGGTGTCGATAGGCATTTCAGATATAGGTGTCGATAGGCATTTCAGATATACGTGTCGATAGGCATTTCAGATATAGGTGTCGATAGGCATTTCAGATATAGGTGTCGATAGGCATTTCAGATATAGGTGTCAATAGGCATTTCAGATATAGGTGCCGATAGGCATTTCAGATATAGTTGCCGATTGGCATTTTAAAAATAGGTGCCGATAGGCATTTCAGATATAGAAGCCGATAGGCATTTCAAATATAGGTGCCGATAGGCATTGCAGATATGGTTGCCGATAGGCATTTCAAATATAGGTGCTGATAGGCATTTCAGATGTAGTTTCCGATAGGCATTTCAAAAATAGGTGTCGATAGGCATTTCAGATATAGGTGTCGATAGGCATTTCAGATATAGGTGTCGATAGGCATTTCAGATATAGGTGTCGATAGGCATTTCAGATATAGGTGTCGATAGGCATTTCAGATATAGGTGTCGATAGGCATTTCAGATATAGGTGTCGATAGGCATTTCAGATATAAGTGTCGATAGGCATTTCAGATATAGGTGCCGATAGGCATTTCAGATATAGTTGCCGATTGGCAGTTTAAAAATAGGTGCCGATAGGCATTTCAGATATAGAAGCCGATAGGCATTTCAAATATAGGTGCCGATAGGCATTCCAGATATGGTTGCCGATAGGCATTTCAGATATAGGTGTCGATAGGCATTTCAGATATAGGTGTCGATAGGCATTTCAGATATAGGTGTCGATAGGCATTTCAGATATAGGTGCCGATAGGCATTTCAGATATAGTTGCCGATTGGCATTTTAAAAATAGGTGCCGATAGGCATTTCAGATGTAGAAGCCGATAGGCATTTCAAATATAGGTGCCGATAGGCATTCCAGATATGTTTGCCGATAGGCATTTCAAATATAGGTGCTGATAGGCATTTCAAATGTAGTTTCCGATAGGCATTTCAAAAATAGGTGTCGATAGGCATTTTAGATATAGGTGTCGATAGGCATTTCAGATATAGGTGTCGATAGGCATTTCAGATATAGGAGTCGATAGGCATTTCAGATATAGGTGTCGATAGGCATTTCAGATATAGGTGTCGATAGGCATTTCAGATATAGGTGTCGATAGGCATTTCAGATATAGGTGTCGATAGGCATTTCATATATAGGTGTCGATAGGCATTTCAGATATAGGTGCCGATAGGCATTTCAGATATAGTTGCCGATTGGCATTTTAAAAATAGGTGCCGATAGGCATTTCAGATATAGAAGCCGATAGGCATTTCAAATATAGGTGCCGATAGGCATTCCAGATATGGTTGCCGATAGGCATTTCAAATATAGGTGCTGATAGGCATTTCAGATGTAGTTTCCGATAGGCATTTCAAAAATAGGTGTCGATAGGCATTTCAGATATAGGTGTCGATTGGCATTTCAGATATAGGTGTCGATAGTCATTTTAGATATAGGTGTCGATAGGCATTTCAGATATAGGTGTCGATAGGCATTTCAGATATAGGTGTCGATAGGCATTTCAGATATAGGTGTCGATAGGCATTTCAGATATAGGTGTCGATAGGCATTTCAGATATAGGTGTCGATAGGCATTTCAGATATAGGGGCCGATAGGCATTTCAGATATAGTTGCCGATTGGCATTTTAAAAATAGGTGCCGATAGGCATTTCAGATATAGAAGCCGATAGGCATTTCAAATATAGGTGCCGATAGGCATTCCAGATATGGTTGCCGATAGGCATTTCAAATATAGGTGCTGATAGGCATTTCAGATGTAGTTTCCGATAGGCATTTCAAAAATAGGTGTCGATAGGCATTTCAGATATAGGTGTCGATAGGCATTTCAGATATAGGTGTCGATAGGCATTTCAGATATAGGTGTCGATAGGCATTTCAGATAGAGGTGTCGATAGGCATTTCAGATATAGGTGTCGATAGGCATTTCAGATATAGGTGTCGATAGGCATTTCAGATATAGGTGTCGATAGGCATTTCAGATATAGGTGTCGATAGGCATTTCAGGTATAGGTGCCGATAGGCATTTCAGATATAGTTGCCGATTGGCATTTTAAAAATAGGTGCCGATAGGCATTTCAGATATAGAAGCCGATAGGCATTTCAAATATAGGTGCCGATGGGCATTCCAGATATGGTTGCCGATAGGCATTTCAAATATAGGTGCTGATAGGCATTTCAGATGTAGTTTCCCATAGGCATTTCAAAAATAGGTGTCGATAGGCATTTCAGATATAGGTGTCGATAGGCATTTCAGATATAGGTGTCGATAGGCATTTCAGATATAGGTGTCGATAGGCATTTCAGATATAGGTGTCGATAGGCATTTCAGATATAGGTCCTAATAGGCATTTCAGATATAGTTGCCAATTGGCATTTTAAAAATAGGTGCCGATAGGCATTTCAGATATAGAAGCCGATAGGCATTTTAAATATAGGTGCCGATAGGCATTCCAGATATGGTTGCCGATAGGCATTTCAAATATAGGTGCTGATAGGCATTTCAGATGTAGTTTCCGATAGACATTTCAAAAATAGGTGTCGATAGGCATCTCAGATATAGGTGTCGATAGGCATTTCAGATATAGGTGTCGATAGGCATTTCAGATATAGGTGTCGATAGGCATTTCAGTTATAGGTGTCGATAGGCATTTCAGATATAGGTGTCGATAGGCATTTCAGATATAGGTGTCGATAGGCATTTCAGATATAGGTGTCGATAGGCATTTCAGATATAGGTGTCGATAGGCATTTCAGGTATAGGTGCCGATAGGCATTTCAGATATAGTTGCCGATTGGCATTTTAAAAATAGGTGCCGATAGGCATTTCAGATATAGAAGCCGATAGGCATTTCAAATATAGGTGCCGATAGGCATTCCAGATATGGTTGCCGATAGGCATTTCAAATATAGGTGCTGATAGGCATTTCAGATGTAGTTTCCCATAGGCATTTCAAAAATAGGTGTCGATAGGCAATTCAGATATAGGTGTCGATAGGCATTTCAGATATAGGTGTCGATAGGCATTTCAGATATAGGTGTCGATAGGCATTTCAGATATAGGTGTCGATAGGCATTTCAGATATAGGTGCCGATAGGCATTTCAGATATAGTTGCCAATTGGCATTTTAAAAATAGGTGCCGATAGGCATTTCAGATATAGAAGCCGATAGGCATTTCAAATATAGGTGCCGATAGGCATTCCAGATATGGTTGCCGATAGGCATTTCAAATATAGGTGCTGATAGGCATTTCAGATGTAGTTTCCGATAGGCATTTCAAAAATAGGTGTCGATAGGCATCTCAGATATAGGTGTCGATAGGCATTTCAGATATAGGTGTCGATAGGCATTTCAGATATAGGTGTCGATAGGCATTTCAGATATAGGTGTCGATAGGCATTTCAGATATAGGTGTCGATAGGCATTTCAGATATAGGTGTCGATAGGCATTTCAGATATAGGTGTCGATAGGCATTTCAGATATAGGTGTCGATAGGCATTTCAGATATAGGTGTCGATAGGCATTTCATATATAGGTGTCGATAGGCATTTCAGATATAGGTGCCGATAGGCATTTCAGATATAGTTGCCGATTGGCATTTTAAAAATAGGTGCCGATAGGCATTTCAGATATAGAAGCCGATAGGCATTTCAAATATAGGTGCCGATAGGCATTCCAGATATAATTGCCGATAGGCATTTCAAATATAGGTGCTGATAGGCATTTCAGATGTAGTTTCCGATAGGCATTTCAAAAATAGGTGTCGATAGGCATTTCAGATATAGGTGTCGATTGGCATTTCAGATAGAGGTGTCGATAGGCATTTCAGATATAGGTGTCGATAGGCATTTCAGATATAGGTGTCGATAGGCATTTCAGATATAGGTGTCGATAGGCATTTCAGATATAGGTGCCGATAGGCATTTCAGATATAGTTGCCGATTGGCATTTTAAAAATAGGTGCCGATAGGCATTTCAGATATAGAAGCCGATAGGCATTTCAAATATAGGTGCCGATAGGCATTCCAGATATGGTTGCCGATAGGCATTTCAAATATAGGTGCTGATAGGCATTTCAGATGTAGTTTCCCATAGGCATTTCAAAAATAGGTGTCGATAGGCATTTCAGATATAGGTGTCGATAGGCATTTCAGATATAGGTGTCGATAGGCATTTCAGATATAGGTGTCGATAGGCATTTCAGATATAGGTGTCGGTAGGCATTTCAGATATAGGTGCCGATAGGCATTTCAGATATAGTTGCCAATTGGCATTTTAAAAATAGGTGCCGTTAGGTATTTCAGATATAGAAGCCGATAGGCATTTCAAATATAGGTGCCGATAGGCATTCCAGATATGGTTGCCGATAGGCATTTCAAATATAGGTGCTGATAGGCATTTCAGATGTAGTTTCCGATAGGCATTTCAAAAATAGGTGTCGATAGGCATCTCAGATATAGGTGTCGATAGGCATTTCAGATATAGGTGTCGATAGGCATTTCAGATATAGGTGTCGATAGGCATTTCAGATATAGGTGTCGATAGGCATTTCAGATATAGGTGTCGATAGGCATTTCAGATATAGGTGTCGATAGGCATTTCAGATATAGGTGTCGATAGGCATTTCAGATATAGGTGTCGATAGGCGTTTCAGATATAGGTGCCGATAGGCATTTCAGATATAGTTGCCGATTGGCATTTTAAAAATAGGTGCCGATAGGCATTTCAGATATAGAAGCCGATAGGCATTTCAAATATAGGTGCCGATAGGCATTCCAGATATGGTTGCCGATAGGCATTTCAAATATAGGTGCTGATAGGCATTTCAGATGTAGTTTCCGATAGGCATTTCAAAAATAGGTGTCGATAGGCATTTCAGATATAGGTGTCGATAGGCATTTCAGATATAGGTGTCGATAGGCATTTCAGATATAGGTGTCGATAGGCATTTCAGATATAGGTGTCGATAGGCTTTTCAGATATAGGTGCCGATAGGCATTTCAGATATAGTTGCCGATTGGCATTTTAAAAATAGGTGCCGATAGGCATTTCAGATATAGAAGCCGATAGGCATTTCAAATATAGGTGCCGATAGGCATTCCAGATATGGTTGCCGATAGGCATTTCAAATATAAGTGCTGATAGGCATTTCAGATGTAGTTTCCGATAGGCATTTCAAAAATAGGTGTCGATAGGCATTTCAGATATAGGTGTCGATAGGCATTTCAGATATAGGTGTCGATAGGCATTTCAGATATAGGTGTCGATAGGCATTTCAGATATAGGTGTCGATAGGCATTTCAGATATAGGTGTCGATAGGCATTTCAGATATAGGTGTCGATAGGCATTTCAGATATAGGTGTCGATAGGCATTTCAGATATAGGTGTCGATAGGCATTTCAGATATAGGTGCCGATAGGCATTTCAGATATAGTTGCCGATTGGCATTTAAAAAATAGGTGCCGATAGGCATTTCAGATATAGAAGCCGATAGGCATTTCAAATATAGGTGCCGATAGGCATTCCAGATATGGTTGCCGATAGGCATTTCAAATATAGGTGCTGATAGGCATTTCAGATGTAGTTTCCGATAGGCATTTCAAAAATAGGTGTCGATAGGCATTTCAGATATAGGTGTCGATAGACATTTCAGATATAGGTGTCGATAGGCATTTCAGATATAGGTGTCGATAGGCATTTCAGATATAGGTGTCGATAGGCATTTCAGATATAGGTGTCGATAGGCATTTCAGATATAGGTGTCGATAGGCATTTCAGATATAGGTGTCGATAGGCATTTCAGATATAGGTGCCGATAGGCATTTCAGATATAGTTGCCGATTGGCATTTTAAAAATAGGTGCCGATAGGCATTTCAGATATAGAAGCCGATAGGCATTTCAAATATAGGTGCCGATAGGCATTCCAGATATGGTTGCCGATAGGCATTTCAAATATAGGTGCTGATAAGCATTTCAGATGTAGTTTCCGATAGGCATTTCAAAAATAGGTGTCGATAGGCATCTCAGATATAGGTGTCGATAGGCATTTCAGATATAGGTGTCGATAGGCATTTCAGATATAGGTGTCGATAGGCATTTCAGATATAGGTGTCGATAGGCATTTCAGATATAGGTGTCGATAGGCATTTCAGATATAGGTGTCGATAGGCATTTCAGATATAGGTGTCGATAGGCATTTCAGATATAGGTGTCGATAGGCATTTCAGATATAGGTGCCGATAGGCATTTCAGATATAGTTGCCGATTGGCATTTTAAAAATAGGTGCCGATAGGCATTTCAGATATAGAAGCCGATAGGCATTTCAAATATAGGTGCCGATAGGCATTCCAGATATGGTTGCCGATAGGCATTTCAAATATAGGTGCTGATAGGCATTTCAGATGTAGTTTCCGATAGGCATTTCAAAAATAGGTGTCGATAGGCATTTCAGATATAGGTGTCGATAGGCATTTCAGATATAGGTGTCGATAGGCATTTCAGATATAGGTGTCGATAGGCATTTCAGATATAGGTGTCGATAGGCTTTTCCGATATAGGTGCCGATAGGCATTTCAGATATAGTTGCCGATTAGCATTTTAAAAATAGGTGCCGATAGGCATTTCAGATATAGAAGCCGATAGGCATTTCAAATATAGGTGCCGATAGGCATTCCAGATATGGTTGCCGATAGGCATTTCAAATATAAGTGCTGATAGGCATTTCAGATGTCGTTTCCGATAGGCATTTCAAAAATAGGTGTCGATAGGCATTTCAGATATAGGTGTCGATAGGCATTTCAGATATAGGTGTCGATAGGCATTTCAGATATAGGTGTCGATAGGCATTTCAGATATAGGTGTCGATAGGCATTTCAGATATAGGTGTCGATAGGCATTTCAGATATAGGTGTCGATAGGCATTTCAGATATAGGTGTCGATAGGCATTTCAGATATAGGTGTCGATAGGCATTTCAGATATAGGTGCCGATAGGCATTTCAGATATAGTTGCCGATTGGCATTTAAAAAATAGGTGCCGATAGGCATTTCAGATATAGAAGCCGATAGGCATTTCAAATATAGGTGCCGATAGGCATTCCAGATATGGTTGCCGATAGGCATTTCAAATATAGGTGCTGATAGGCATTTCAGATGTAGTTTCCGATAGGCATTTCAAAAATAGGTGTCGATAGGCATTTCAGATATAGGTGTCGATAGGCATTTCAGATATAGGTGTCGATAGGCATTTCAGATATAGGTGTCGATAGGCATTTCAGATATAGGTGTCGATAGGCATTTCAGATATAGGTGTCGATAGGCATTTCAGATATAGGTGTCGATAGGCATTTCAGATATAGGTGTCGATAGGCATTTCAGATATAGTTGCCGATTGGCATTTTAAAAATAGGTGCCGATAGGCATTTCAGATATAGAAGCCGATAGGCATTTCAAATATAGGTGCCGATAGGCATTCCAGATATGGTTGCCGATAGGCATTTTAAATATAGGTGCTGATAGGCATTTCAGATGTAGTTTCCGATAGGCATGTCAAAAATAGGTGTCGATAGGCATTTCATATATAGGTGTCGATAGGCATTTCAGATATAGGTGTCGATAGGCATTTCAGATATAGGTGTCGATAGGCATTTCAGATATAGGTGTCGATAGGCATTTCAGATATAGGTGTCGATAGGCATTTCAGATATAGGTGTCGATAGGCATTTCAGATATAGGTGCCGATAGGCATTTCAGATATAGTTGCCGATTGGCATTTTAAAAATAGGTGCCGATAGGCATTTCAGATATAGAAGCCGATAGGCATTTCAAATATAGGTGCCGATAGGCATTCCAGATATGGTTTCCGATAGGCATTTCAAATATAGGTGCTGATAGGCATTTCAGATGTAGTTTCCGATAGGCATTTCAAAAATAGGTGTCGATAGGCATTTCAGATATAGGTGTCGATAGGAATTTCAGATATAGGTGTCGATAGGCATTTCAGATATAGGTGTCGATAGGCATTTTAGATATAGGTGTCGATAGGCATTTCAGATATAGGTGTCGATAGGCATTTCAGATATAGGTGTCGATAGGCATTTCAGATATAGGTGTCGATAGGCATTTCAGATATAGGTGCCGATAGGCATTTCAGATATAGTTGCCGATTGGCATTTTAAAAATAGGTGCCGATAGGCATTTCAGATATAGAAGCCGATAGGCATTTCAAATATAGGTGCCGATAGGCATTCCAGATATGGTTGCCGATAGGCATTTCAAATATAGGTGCTGATAGGCATTTCAGATGTAGTTTCCGATAGGCATTTCAAAATAGGTGTCGATAGGCATCTCAGATATAGGTGTCGATAGGCATTTCAGATATAGGTGTCGATAGGCATTTCAGATATAGGTGTCGATAGGCATTTCAGATATAGGTGTCGATAGGCATTTTAGATATAGGTGTCGATAGGCATTTCAGATATAGGTGTCGATAGGCATTTCAGATATAGGTGTCGATAGGCATTTCAGATATAGGTGTCGATAGGCATTTCAGATATAGGTGCCGATAGGCATTTCAGATATAGTTGCCGATTGGCATTTTAAAAATAGGTGCCGATAGGCATTTCAGATATAGAAGCCGATAGGCATTTCAAATATAGGTGCCGATAGGCATTCCAGATATGGTTGCCGATAGGCATTTCAAATATAGGTGCTGATAGGCATTTCAGATGTAGTTTCCGATAGGCATTTCAAAAATACGTGTCGATAGGCATTTCAGATATAGGTGTCGATAGGCATTTCAGATATAGGTGTCGATAGGCATTTCAGATATAGGTGTCGATAGGCATTTCAGATATAGGTGTCGATAGGCATTTCAGATATAGGTGTCGATAGGCATTTCAGATATAGGTGTCGATAGGCATTTCAGATATAGGTGTCGATAGGCATTTCAGATATAGGTGCCGATAGGCATTTCAGATATAGTTGCCGATTGGCATTTTAAAAATAGGTGCCGATAGGCATTTCAGATATAGAAGCCGATAGGCATTTCAAATATAGGTGCCGATAGGCATTCCAGATATGGTTGCCGATAGGCATTTCAAATATAGGTGCTGATAGGCATTTCAGATGTAGTTTCCGATAGGCATTTCAAAAATAGGTGTCGATAGGCATTTCAGATATAGGTGTCGATAGGCATTTCAGATTTAGGTGTCGATAGGCATTTTAGATATAGCTGTCGATAGGCATTTCAGATATAGGTGTCGATAGGCATTTCAAATATAGGTGTCGATAGGCATTTCAGATATAGATGTCGATAGGCATTTCAGATATAGGTGTCGATAGGCATTTCAGATATAGGTGTCGATAGGCATTTCAGATATAGGTGCCGATAGGCATTTCAGATATAGTTGCCGATTGGCATTTTAAAAATAGGTGCCGATAGGCATTTCAGATATAGAAGCCGATAGGCATTTCAAATATAGGTGCCGACAGGCATTCCAGATATGGTTGCCGATAGGCATTTCAAATATAGGTGCTGATAGGCATTTCAGATGTAGTTTCCGATAGGCATTTCAAAAATAGGTGTCGATAGGCATTTCAGATATAGGTGTCGATAGGCATTTCAGATATAGGTGTCGATAGGCATTTCAGATATAGGTGTCGATAGGCATTTCAGATATAGGTGTCGATAGGCATTTCAGATATAGGTGTCGATAGGCATTTCAGATATAGGTGTCGATAGGCATTTCAGATATAGGTGTCGATAGGCATTTCAGATATAGGTGCCGATAGGCATTTCAGATATAGTTGCCGATTGGCATTTTAAAAATAAGTGCCGATAGGCATTTCAGATATAGAAGCCGATAGGCATTTCAAATATAGGTGCCGATAGGCATTCCAGATATGGTTGCCGATAGGCATTTCAAATATAGGTGCTGAAAGGCATTTCAGATGTAGTTTCCGATAGGCATTTCAAAAATAGGTATCGATAGGCATTTCAGATATAGGTGTCGATAGGCATTTCAGATATAGGTGTCGATAGGCATTTCAGATATAGGTGTCGATAGGCATTTCAGATATTGGTGTCGATAGGCATTTGAGATATAGGTGTCGATAGGCATTTCAGATATAGGTGTCGATAGGCATTTCAGATATAGGTGTCGATAGGCATTTCAGATACAGGTGTCGATAGGCATTTCAGATATAAGTGCCGATAGGCATTTCAGATATAGTTGCCGATTGGCATTTTAAAAATAGGTGCCGATAGGCATTTTAGATATAGGTGTCGATAGGCATTTCAGATATAGGTGTCGATAGGCATTTCAGATACAGGTGTCGATAGGCATTTCAGATATAAGTGCCGATAGGCATTTCAGATATAGTTGCCGATTGGCATTTTAAAAGTAGGTGCCGATAGGCATTTTAGATATAGAAGCCGATAGGCATTTCAAATAAAGGTGCCGATAGGCATTTCAGATATGGTTGCCGATAGGCATTTCAAATATAGGTGCTGATAGGCATTTCAGATGTAGTTTCCGATAGGCATTTCAAAAATTGGTGTCGATAGGCATTTCAGATATAGGTGTCGATAGGCATTTCAGATATAGGTGTCGATAGGCATTTCAGATATAGGTGTCGATAGGCATTTGAGATATAGGTGTCGATAGGCATTTCAGATATAGGTGTCGATAGGCATTTCAGATATAGGTGTCGATAGGCATTTCAGATATAGGTGTCGATAGGCATTTCAGATATAGGTGCCGATAGGCATTTCAGATATAGTTGCCGATTGGCATTTTAAAAATAGGTGCCGATAGGCATTTCAGATATAGAAGCCGATAGGCATTTCAAATATGGGTGCTGATAGGCATTCCAGATATGGTTGCCGATAGGCATTTCAAATGTAGGTGCTGATAGGCATTTCAGTTGTAGTTTCCGATAGGCATTTCAAAAATAGGTGTCGATAGGCATTTCAGATATAGGTGTCGATAGGCATTTCAGATATAGGTGTCGATAGGCATTTCAGATATAGGTGTCGATAGGCATTTCAGATATAGGTGTCGATAGGCATTTCAGATATAGGTGTCGATAGGCATTTCAGATATAGGTGTCGATAGGCATTTCAGATATAGGTGCCGACAGCCATTTCAGATATAGTTGCCGATTGGCATTTTAAAAATAGGTGCCGATAGGCATTTCAGATATAGAAGCCGATTGGCATTTAAAAATAGGTGCCGATAGGCATTTCAGATATAGGTGTCGATCGGCATTTCAGATATAGGTGTCGATAGGCATTTCAGATATAGGTGTCGATAGGCATTTCAGATAATAGTGTCGATAGGCATTTCAGATATAGGTGTCGAAAGGCATTTCAGATATAGGTGTCGATAGGCATTTCAGATATAGGTGCCGATAGACATTTCAGATATAGTTGCCGATTGGCATTTTAAAAATAGGTGCCGATAGGCATTTCAGATATAGAAGCCGATGGGCATTTCAAATATAGGTGCCGATAGGCATTCCAGATATGGTTGCCGATAGGCATTTCAAATATAGGTGCTGATAGGCATTTCAAATGTAGTTTCCGATAGGCATTTCAAAAATAGGTGTCGATAGGCATTTCAGATATAGGTGTCGATAGGCATTTCAGATATAGGTGTCGATAGGCATTTCAGATAAAGGTGTCGATAGGCATTTCAGATATAGGTGTCGATAGGCATTTCAGATATAGGTGTCGATAGGCATTTCAGATATAGGTGTCGATAGGCATTTCAAATATAGGTGCTGATAGGCATTTCAGATGTAGTTTCCGATAGGCATTTCAAAAATAGGTGTCGATAGGCATCTCAGATATAGGTGTCGATAGGCATTTCAGATATAGGTGTCGATAGGCATTTCAGATATAGGTGTCGATAGGCATTTCAGATATAGGTGTCGATAGGCATTTCAGATATAGGTGTCGATAGGCATTTCAGATATAGGTGTCGATAGGCATTTCAGATATAGGTGTCGATAGGCATTTCAGATATAGGTGTCGATAGGCGTTTCAGATATAGGTGCCGATAGGCATTTCAGATATAGTTGCCGATTGGCATTTTAAAAATAGGTGCCGATAGGCATTTTAGATATAGAAGCCGATAGGCATTTCAAATATAGGTGCCGATAGGCATTCCAGATATGGTTGCCGATAGGCATTTCAAATATAGGTGCTGATAGGCATTTCAGATGTAGTTTCCGATAGGCATTTCAAAAATAGGTGTCGATAGGCATTTCAGATATAGGTGTCGATAGGCATTTCAGATATAGGTGTCGATAGGCATTTCAGATATAGGTGTCGATAGGCATTTCAGATATAGGTGTCGATAGGCTTTTCAGATATAGGTGCCGATAGGCATTTCAGATATAGTTGCCGATTGGCATTTTAAAAATAGGTGCCGATAGGCATTTCAGATATAGAAGCCGATAGGCATTTCAAATATAGGTGCCGATAGGCATTCCAGATATGGTTGCCGATAGGCATTTCAAATATAAGTGCTGATAGGCATTTCAGATGTAGTTTCCGATAGGCATTTCAAAAATAGGTGTCGATAGGCATTTCAGATATAGGTGTCGATAGGCATTTCAGATATAGGTGTCGATAGGCATTTCAGATATAGGTGTCGATAGGCATTTCAGATATAGGTGTCGATAGGCATTTCAGATATAGGTGTCGATAGGCATTTCAGATATAGGTGTCGATAGGCATTTCAGATATAGGTGTCGATAGGCATTTCAGATATAGGTGTCGATAGGCATTTCAGATATAGGTGCCGATAGGCATTTCAGATATAGTTGCCGATTGGCATTTAAAAAATAGGTGCCGATAGGCATTTCAGATATAGAAGCCGATAGGCATTTCAAATATAGGTGCCGATAGGCATTCCAGATATGGTTGCCGATAGGCATTTCAAATATAGGTGCTGATAGGCATTTCAGATGTAGTTTCCGATAGGCATTTCAAAAATAGGTGTCGATAGGCATTTCAGATATAGGTGTCGATAGGCATTTCAGATATAGGTGTCGATAGGCATTTCAGATATAGGTGTCGATAGGCATTTCAGATATAGGTGTCGATAGGCATTTCAGATATAGGTGTCGATAGGCATTTCAGATATAGGTGTCGATAGGCATTTCAGATATAGGTGTCGATAGGCATTTCAGATATAGGTGCCGATAGGCATTTCAGATATAGTTGCCGATTGGCATTTTAAAAATAGGTGCCGATAGGCATTTCAGATATAGAAGCCGATAGGCATTTCAAATATAGGTGCCGATAGGCATTCCAGATATGGTTGCCGATAGGCATTTCAAATATAGGTGCTGATAGGCATTTCAGATGTAGTTTCCGATAGGCATTTCAAAAATAGGTGTCGATAGGCATCTCAGATATAGGTGTCGATAGGCATTTCAGATATAGGTGTCGATAGGCATTTCAGATATAGGTGTCGATAGGCATTTCAGATATAGGTGTCGATAGGCATTTCAGATATAGGTGTCGATAGGCATTTCAGATATAGGTGTCGATAGGCATTTCAGATATAGGTGTCGATAGGCATTTCAGATATAGGTGTCGATAGGCATTTCAGATATAGGTGCCGATAGGCATTTCAGATATAGTTGCCGATTGTCATTTTAAAAATAGGTGCCGATAGGCATTTCAGATATAGAAGCCGATAGGCATTTCAAATATAGGTGCCGATAGGCATTCCAGATATGGTTGCCGATAGGCATTTCAAATATAGGTGCTGATAGGCATTTCAGATGTAGTTTCCGATAGGCATTTCAAAAATAGGTGTCGATAGGCATTTCAGATATAGGTGTCGATAGGCATTTCAGATATAGGTGTCGATAGGCATTTGTGATATAGGTGTCGATAGGCATTTCAGATATAGGTGTCGATAGGCATTTCAGATATAGGTGTCGATAGGCTTTTCAGATATAGGTGCCGATAGGCATTTTAGATATATTTGTTGATTGGCATTTTAAAAATAGGTGCCGATAGGCATTTCAGATATAGAAGCCGATAGGCATTTCAAATATAGGTGCCGATAGGCATTCCAGATATGGTTGCCGATAGGCATTTCAAATATAAGTGCTGATAGGCATTTCAGATGTAGTTTCCGATAGGCATTTCAAAAATAGGTGTCGATAGGCATTTCAGATATAGGTGTCGATAGGCATTTCAGATATAGGTGTCGATAGGCATTTCAGATATAGGTGTCGATAGGCATTTCAGATATAGGTGTCGATAGGCATTTCAGATATAGGTGTCGATAGGCATTTCAGATATAGGTGTCGATAGGCATTTCAGATATAGGTGTCGATAGGCATTTCAGATATAGGTGTCGATAGGCATTTCAGATATAGGTGTCGATAGGCATTTCAGATATAGGTGTCGATAGGCATTTCAGATATAGGTGCCGATAGGCATTTCAGATATAGTTGCCGATTGTCATTTTAAAAATAGGTGCCGATAGGCATTTCAGATATAGAAGCCGATAGGCATTTCAAATATAGGTGCCGATAGGCATTCCAGATATGGTTGCCGATAGGCATTTCAAATATAGGTGCTGATAGGCATTTCAGATGTAGTTTCCGATAGGCATTTCAAAAATAGGTGTCGATAGGCATTTCAGATATAGGTGTCGATAGGCATTTCAGATATAGGTGTCGATAGGCATTTGTGATATAGGTGTCGATAGGCATTTCAGATATAGGTGTCGATAGGCATTTCAGATATAGGTGTCGATAGGCTTTTCAGATATAGGTGCCGATAGGCATTTTAGATATATTTGTTGATTGGCATTTTAAAAATAGGTGCCGATAGGCATTTCAGATATAGAAGCCGATAGGCATTTCAAATATAGGTGCCGATAGGCATTCCAGATATGGTTGCCGATAGGCATTTCAAATATAAGTGCTGATAGGCATTTCAGATGTAGTTTCCGATAGGCATTTCAAAAATAGGTGTCGATAGGCATTTCAGATATAGGTGTCGATAGGCATTTCAGATATAGGTGTCGATAGGCATTTCAGATATAGGTGTCGATAGGCATTTCAGATATAGGTGTCGATAGGCATTTCAGATATAGGTGTCGATAGGCATTTCAGATATAGGTGTCGATAGGCATTTCAGATATAGGTGTCGATAGGCATTTCAGATATAGGTGTCGATAGGCATTTCAGATATAGGTGCCGATAGGCATTTCAGATATAGTTGCCGATTGGCATTTAAAAAATAGGTGCCGATAGGCATTTCAGATATAGAAGCCGATAGGCATTTCAAATATAGGTGCCGATAGGCATTCCAGATATGGTTGCCGATAGGCATTTCAAATATAGGTGCTGATAGGCATTTCAGATGTAGTTTCCGATAGGCATTTCAAAAATAGGTGTCGATAGGCATTTCAGATATAGGTGTCGATAGGCATTTCAGATATACGTGTCGATAGGCATTTCAGATATAGGTGTCGATAGGCATTTCAGATATAGGTGTCGATAGGCATTTCAGATATAGGTGTCGATAGGCATTTCAGATATAGGTGTCGATAGGCATTTCAGATATAATTGCCGATTGGCATTTTAAAAATAGGTGCCGATAGGCATTTCAGATATAGAAGCCGATAGGCATTTCAAATATAGGTGCCGATAGGCATTCCAGAAATGGTTGCCGATAGGCATTTCAAATATAGGTGCTGATAGGCATTTCAGATGTAGTTTCCGATAGGCATTTCAAAAATAGGTGTCGATAGGCATTTCAGATATAGGTGTCGATAGGCATTTCAGATATAGGTGTCGATAGGCATTTCAGATATAGGTGTCGATAGGCATTTCAGATATAGGTGTCGATAGGCATTTCAGATATAGGTGTCGATAGGCATTTCAGATATAGGTGTCGATAGGCATTTCAGATATAGGTGCCGATAGGCATTTCAGATATAGTTGCCGATTGGCATTTTAAAATAGGTGCCGATAGGCATTTCAGATATAGAAGCCGATAGGCATTTCAAATATAGGTGCCGATAGGCATTCCAGATATGGTTGCCGATAGGCATTTCAAATATAGGTGCTGATAGGCATTTCAGATGTAGTTTCCGATAGGCATTTCAAAAATTGGTGTCGATAGGCATTTCAGATATAGGTTTCGATAGGTATTTCAGATATAGGTGTCGATAGGCATTTCAGATATAGGTGTCGGTAGGCATTTCAGATATAGGTGCCGATAGGCATTTCAGATATAGTTGCCGATTGGCATTTTAAAAATAGGTGCCGATAGACATTTCAGATATAGAAGCCGATGGGCATTTCAAATATAGGTGCCGATAGGCATTCCAGATATGGTTGCCGATAGGCATTTCTAATATAGGTGCTGATAGGCATTTCAGATGTAGTTTCCGATAGGCATTTCAAAAATAGGTGTCGATAGGCATTTCAGATATAGGTGTCGATAGGCATTTCAGATATAGGTGTCGATAGGCATTTCAGATATATGTGTCGATAGGCATTTCAGATATAGGTGTCGATAGGCATTTCAGATATAAGTGTCGATAGGCATTTCAGATATAGGTGCCGATAGGCATTTCAGATATAGTTGCCGATTGGCATTTTAAAAATAAGTGCCGATAGGCATTTCAGATATAGAAGCCGATAGGCATTTCAAATATAGGTGCCGATAGGCATTCCAGATATGGTTGCCGATAGGCATTTCAAATATAGGTGCTGATAGGCATTTCAGATGTAGTTTCCGATAGGCATTTCAAAAATAGGTGTCGATAGGCATTTCAGATATAGGTGTCGATAGGCATTTCAGATATAGGTGTCGATAGGCATTTCAGATATAGGTGTCGATAGGCATTTTAGATATAGGTGTCGATAGGCATTTCAGATTTAGGTGTCGATAGGCATTTCAGATATAGGTGTCGATAGGCATTTCAGATATAGGTGTCGATAGGCATTTCAGATATAGGTGCCGATAGGCATTTCAGATATAGTTGCCGATTGGCATTTTAAAAATAGGTGCCGATAGGCATTTCAGATATAGAAGCCGATAGGCATTTCAAATATAGGTGCCGATAGGCATTCCAGATATGGTTGCCGATAGGCATTTCAAATATAGGTGCTGATAGGCATTTCAGATGTAGTTTCCGATAGGCATTTCAAAAATAGGTGTCGATAGGCATCTCAGATATAGGTGTCGATAGGCATTTCAGATATAGGTGTCGATAGGCATTTCAGATATAGGTGTCGATAGGCATTTCAGATATAGGTGTCGATAGGCATTTCAGATATAGGTGTCGATAGGCATTTCAGATATAGGTGTCGATAGGCATTTCAGATATAGGTGTCGATAGGCATTTCAGATATAGGTGTCGATAGGCATTTCAGATATAGGTGCCGATAGGCATTTCAGATATAGTTGCCGATTGGCATTTTAAAAATAGGTGCCGATAGGCATTTCAGATATAGAAGCCGATAGGCATTTCAAATATAGGTGCCGATAGGCATTCCAGATATGGTTGCCGATAGGCATTTCAAATATAGGTGCTGATAGGCATTTCAGATGTAGTTTCCGATAGGCATTTCAAAAATAGGTGTCGATAGGCATTTCAGATATAGGTGTCGATAGGCATTTCAGATATAGGTGTCGATAGGCATTTTAGATATAGCTGTCGATAGGCATTTCAGATATAGGTGTCGATAGGCATTTCAGATATAGGTGTCGATAGGCATTTCAGATATAGATGTCGATAGGCATTTCAGATATAGGTGTCGATAGGCATTTCAGATATAGGTGTCGATAGGCATTTCAGATATAGGTGCCGATAGGCATTTCAGATATAGTTGCCGATTGGCATTTTAAAAATAGGTGCCGATTGGCATTTAAAAATAGGTGCCGATAGGCATTTCAGATATAGAAGCCGATAGGCATTTCAGATATAGGTGCCGACAGGCATTTCAGATATAGTTGCCGATTGGCATTTTAAAAATAGGTGCCGATAGGCATTTCAGATATAGAACCCGATTGGCATTTTAAAAATAGGTGCCGATAGGCATTTCAGATATAGGTGTCGATAGGCATTTCAGATATAGGTGTCGATAGGCATTTCAGATATAGGTGTCGATAGGCATTTCAGATAATAGTGTCGATAGGCATTTCAGATATAGGTGTCGAAAGGCATTTCAGATATAGGTGTCGATAGGCATTTCAGATATAGGTGCCGATAGACATTTCAGATATAGTTGCCGATTGGCATTTTGAAAATAGGTGCCGATAGGCATTTCAGATATAGAAGCCGATAGGCATTTCAAATATAGGTGCCGATAGGCATTCCAGATATGGTTGTCGATAGGCATTTCAAATATAGGTGCTGATAGGCATTTCAGATGTAGTTTCCGATAGGCATTTCAAAAATAGGTGTCGATAGGCATTTCAGATATAGGTGTCGATAGGCATTTCAGATATAGGTGTCGATAGGCATTTCAGATATAGGTGTCGATAGGCATTTCAGATATAGGTGTCGATAGGCATTTCAGATATAGGTGTCGATAGGCATTTCAGATATAGGTGCCGACAGCCATTTCAGATATAGTTGCCGATTGGCATTTTAAAAATAGGTGCCGATAGGCATTTCAGATATAGAAGCCGATTGGCATTTAAAAATAGGTGCCGATAGGCATTTCAGATATAGGTGTCGATCGGCATTTCAGATATAGGTGTCGATAGGCATTTCAGATATAGGTGTCGATAGGCATTTCAGATAATAGTGTCGATAGGCATTTCAGATATAGGTGTCGAAAGGCATTTCAGATATAGGTGTCGATAGGCATTTCAGATATAGGTGCCGATAGACATTTCAGATATAGTTGCCGATTGGCATTTTAAAAATAGGTGCCGATAGGCATTTCAGATATAGAAGCCGATGGGCATTTCAAATATAGGTGCCGATAGGCATTCCAGATATGGTTGCCGATAGGCATTTCAAATATAGGTGCTGATAGGCATTTCAAATGTAGTTTCCGATAGGCATTTCAAAAATAGGTGTCGATAGGCATTTCAGATATAGGTGTCGATAGGCATTTCAGATATAGGTGTCGATAGGCATTTCAGATAAAGGTGTCGATAGGCATTTCAGATATAGGTGTCGATAGGCATTTCAGATATAGGTGTCGATAGGCATTTCAGATATAGGTGTCGATAGGCATTTCAAATATAGGTGCTGATAGGCATTTCAGATGTAGTTTCCGATAGGCATTTCAAAAATAGGTGTCGATAGGCATCTCAGATATAGGTGTCGATAGGCATTTCAGATATAGGTGTCGATAGGCATTTCAGATATAGGTGTCGATAGGCATTTCAGATATAGGTGTCGATAGGCATTTCAGATATAGGTGTCGATAGGCATTTCAGATATAGGTGTCGATAGGCATTTCAGATATAGGTGTCGATAGGCATTTCAGATATAGGTGTCGATAGGCGTTTCAGATATAGGTGCCGATAGGCATTTCAGATATAGTTGCCGATTGGCATTTTAAAAATAGGTGCCGATAGGCATTTTAGATATAGAAGCCGATAGGCATTTCAAATATAGGTGCCGATAGGCATTCCAGATATGGTTGCCGATAGGCATTTCAAATATAGGTGCTGATAGGCATTTCAGATGTAGTTTCCGATAGGCATTTCAAAAATAGGTGTCGATAGGCATTTCAGATATAGGTGTCGATAGGCATTTCAGATATAGGTGTCGATAGGCATTTCAGATATAGGTGTCGATAGGCATTTCAGATATAGGTGTCGATAGGCTTTTCAGATATAGGTGCCGATAGGCATTTCAGATATAGTTGCCGATTGGCATTTTAAAAATAGGTGCCGATAGGCATTTCAGATATAGAAGCCGATAGGCATTTCAAATATAGGTGCCGATAGGCATTCCAGATATGGTTGCCGATAGGCATTTCAAATATAAGTGCTGATAGGCATTTCAGATGTAGTTTCCGATAGGCATTTCAAAAATAGGTGTCGATAGGCATTTCAGATATAGGTGTCGATAGGCATTTCAGATATAGGTGTCGATAGGCATTTCAGATATAGGTGTCGATAGGCATTTCAGATATAGGTGTCGATAGGCATTTCAGATATAGGTGTCGATAGGCATTTCAGATATAGGTGTCGATAGGCATTTCAGATATAGGTGTCGATAGGCATTTCAGATATAGGTGTCGATAGGCATTTCAGATATAGGTGCCGATAGGCATTTCAGATATAGTTGCCGATTGGCATTTAAAAAATAGGTGCCGATAGGCATTTCAGATATAGAAGCCGATAGGCATTTCAAATATAGGTGCCGATAGGCATTCCAGATATGGTTGCCGATAGGCATTTCAAATATAGGTGCTGATAGGCATTTCAGATGTAGTTTCCGATAGGCATTTCAAAAATAGGTGTCGATAGGCATTTCAGATATAGGTGTCGATAGGCATTTCAGATATAGGTGTCGATAGGCATTTCAGATATAGGTGTCGATAGGCATTTCAGATATAGGTGTCGATAGGCATTTCAGATATAGGTGTCGATAGGCATTTCAGATATAGGTGTCGATAGGCATTTCAGATATAGGTGTCGATAGGCATTTCAGATATAGGTGCCGATAGGCATTTCAGATATAGTTGCCGATTGGCATTTTAAAAATAGGTGCCGATAGGCATTTCAGATATAGAAGCCGATAGGCATTTCAAATATAGGTGCCGATAGGCATTCCAGATATGGTTGCCGATAGGCATTTCAAATATAGGTGCTGATAGGCATTTCAGATGTAGTTTCCGATAGGCATTTCAAAAATAGGTGTCGATAGGCATCTCAGATATAGGTGTCGATAGGCATTTCAGATATAGGTGTCGATAGGCATTTCAGATATAGGTGTCGATAGGCATTTCAGATATAGGTGTCGATAGGCATTTCAGATATAGGTGTCGATAGGCATTTCAGATATAGGTGTCGATAGGCATTTCAGATATAGGTGTCGATAGGCATTTCAGATATAGGTGTCGATAGGCATTTCAGATATAGGTGCCGATAGGCATTTCAGATATAGTTGCCGATTGTCATTTTAAAAATAGGTGCCGATAGGCATTTCAGATATAGAAGCCGATAGGCATTTCAAATATAGGTGCCGATAGGCATTCCAGATATGGTTGCCGATAGGCATTTCAAATATAGGTGCTGATAGGCATTTCAGATGTAGTTTCCGATAGGCATTTCAAAAATAGGTGTCGATAGGCATTTCAGATATAGGTGTCGATAGGCATTTCAGATATAGGTGTCGATAGGCATTTGTGATATAGGTGTCGATAGGCATTTCAGATATAGGTGTCGATAGGCATTTCAGATATAGGTGTCGATAGGCTTTTCAGATATAGGTGCCGATAGGCATTTTAGATATATTTGTTGATTGGCATTTTAAAAATAGGTGCCGATAGGCATTTCAGATATAGAAGCCGATAGGCATTTCAAATATAGGTGCCGATAGGCATTCCAGATATGGTTGCCGATAGGCATTTCAAATATAAGTGCTGATAGGCATTTCAGATGTAGTTTCCGATAGGCATTTCAAAAATAGGTGTCGATAGGCATTTCAGATATAGGTGTCGATAGGCATTTCAGATATAGGTGTCGATAGGCATTTCAGATATAGGTGTCGATAGGCATTTCAGATATAGGTGTCGATAGGCATTTCAGATATAGGTGTCGATAGGCATTTCAGATATAGGTGTCGATAGGCATTTCAGATATAGGTGTCGATAGGCATTTCAGATATAGGTGTCGATAGGCATTTCAGATATAGGTGCCGATAGGCATTTCAGATATAGTTGCCGATTGGCATTTAAAAAATAGGTGCCGATAGGCATTTCAGATATAGAAGCCGATAGGCATTTCAAATATAGGTGCCGATAGGCATTCCAGATATGGTTGCCGATAGGCATTTCAAATATAGGTGCTGATAGGCATTTCAGATGTAGTTTCCGATAGGCATTTCAAAAATAGGTGTCGATAGGCATTTCAGATATAGGTGTCGATAGGCATTTCAGATATACGTGTCGATAGGCATTTCAGATATAGGTGTCGATAGGCATTTCAGATATAGGTGTCGATAGGCATTTCAGATATAGGTGTCGATAGGCATTTCAGATATAGGTGTCGATAGGCATTTCAGATATAATTGCCGATTGGCATTTTAAAAATAGGTGCCGATAGGCATTTCAGATATAGAAGCCGATAGGCATTTCAAATATAGGTGCCGATAGGCATTCCAGAAATGGTTGCCGATAGGCATTTCAAATATAGGTGCTGATAGGCATTTCAGATGTAGTTTCCGATAGGCATTTCAAAAATAGGTGTCGATAGGCATTTCAGATATAGGTGTCGATAGGCATTTCAGATATAGGTGTCGATAGGCATTTCAGATATAGGTGTCGATAGGCATTTCAGATATAGGTGTCGATAGGCATTTCAGATATAGGTGTCGATAGGCATTTCAGATATAGGTGTCGATAGGCATTTCAGATATAGGTGCCGATAGGCATTTCAGATATAGTTGCCGATTGGCATTTTAAAATAGGTGCCGATAGGCATTTCAGATATAGAAGCCGATAGGCATTTCAAATATAGGTGCCGATAGGCATTCCAGATATGGTTGCCGATAGGCATTTCAAATATAGGTGCTGATAGGCATTTCAGATGTAGTTTCCGATAGGCATTTCAAAAATTGGTGTCGATAGGCATTTCAGATATAGGTTTCGATAGGTATTTCAGATATAGGTGTCGATAGGCATTTCAGATATAGGTGTCGGTAGGCATTTCAGATATAGGTGCCGATAGGCATTTCAGATATAGTTGCCGATTGGCATTTTAAAAATAGGTGCCGATAGACATTTCAGATATAGAAGCCGATGGGCATTTCAAATATAGGTGCCGATAGGCATTCCAGATATGGTTGCCGATAGGCATTTCTAATATAGGTGCTGATAGGCATTTCAGATGTAGTTTCCGATAGGCATTTCAAAAATAGGTGTCGATAGGCATTTCAGATATAGGTGTCGATAGGCATTTCAGATATAGGTGTCGATAGGCATTTCAGATATATGTGTCGATAGGCATTTCAGATATAGGTGTCGATAGGCATTTCAGATATAAGTGTCGATAGGCATTTCAGATATAGGTGCCGATAGGCATTTCAGATATAGTTGCCGATTGGCATTTTAAAAATAAGTGCCGATAGGCATTTCAGATATAGAAGCCGATAGGCATTTCAAATATAGGTGCCGATAGGCATTCCAGATATGGTTGCCGATAGGCATTTCAAATATAGGTGCTGATAGGCATTTCAGATGTAGTTTCCGATAGGCATTTCAAAAATAGGTGTCGATAGGCATTTCAGATATAGGTGTCGATAGGCATTTCAGATATAGGTGTCGATAGGCATTTCAGATATAGGTGTCGATAGGCATTTTAGATATAGGTGTCGATAGGCATTTCAGATTTAGGTGTCGATAGGCATTTCAGATATAGGTGTCGATAGGCATTTCAGATATAGGTGTCGATAGGCATTTCAGATATAGGTGCCGATAGGCATTTCAGATATAGTTGCCGATTGGCATTTTAAAAATAGGTGCCGATAGGCATTTCAGATATAGAAGCCGATAGGCATTTCAAATATAGGTGCCGATAGGCATTCCAGATATGGTTGCCGATAGGCATTTCAAATATAGGTGCTGATAGGCATTTCAGATGTAGTTTCCGATAGGCATTTCAAAAATAGGTGTCGATAGGCATCTCAGATATAGGTGTCGATAGGCATTTCAGATATAGGTGTCGATAGGCATTTCAGATATAGGTGTCGATAGGCATTTCAGATATAGGTGTCGATAGGCATTTCAGATATAGGTGTCGATAGGCATTTCAGATATAGGTGTCGATAGGCATTTCAGATATAGGTGTCGATAGGCATTTCAGATATAGGTGTCGATAGGCATTTCAGATATAGGTGCCGATAGGCATTTCAGATATAGTTGCCGATTGGCATTTTAAAAATAGGTGCCGATAGGCATTTCAGATATAGAAGCCGATAGGCATTTCAAATATAGGTGCCGATAGGCATTCCAGATATGGTTGCCGATAGGCATTTCAAATATAGGTGCTGATAGGCATTTCAGATGTAGTTTCCGATAGGCATTTCAAAAATAGGTGTCGATAGGCATTTCAGATATAGGTGTCGATAGGCATTTCAGATATAGGTGTCGATAGGCATTTTAGATATAGCTGTCGATAGGCATTTCAGATATAGGTGTCGATAGGCATTTCAGATATAGGTGTCGATAGGCATTTCAGATATAGATGTCGATAGGCATTTCAGATATAGGTGTCGATAGGCATTTCAGATATAGGTGTCGATAGGCATTTCAGATATAGGTGCCGATAGGCATTTCAGATATAGTTGCCGATTGGCATTTTAAAAATAGGTGCCGATTGGCATTTAAAAATAGGTGCCGATAGGCATTTCAGATATAGAAGCCGATAGGCATTTCAGATATAGGTGCCGACAGGCATTTCAGATATAGTTGCCGATTGGCATTTTAAAAATAGGTGCCGATAGGCATTTCAGATATAGAACCCGATTGGCATTTTAAAAATAGGTGCCGATAGGCATTTCAGATATAGGTGTCGATAGGCATTTCAGATATAGGTGTCGATAGGCATTTCAGATATAGGTGTCGATAGGCATTTCAGATAATAGTGTCGATAGGCATTTCAGATATAGGTGTCGAAAGGCATTTCAGATATAGGTGTCGATAGGCATTTCAGATATAGGTGCCGATAGACATTTCAGATATAGTTGCCGATTGGCATTTTGAAAATAGGTGCCGATAGGCATTTCAGATATAGAAGCCGATAGGCATTTCAAATATAGGTGCCGATAGGCATTCCAGATATGGTTGTCGATAGGCATTTCAAATATAGGTGCTGATAGGCATTTCAGATGTAGTTTCCGATAGGCATTTCAAAAATAGGTGTCGATAGGCATTTCAGATATAGGTGTCGATAGGCATTTCAGATATAGGTGTCGATAGGCATTTCAGATAAAGGTGTCGATAGGCATTTCAGATATAGGTGTCGATAGGCATTTCAGATATAGGTGTCGATAGGCATTTCAGATATAGGTGTCGATAGGCATTTCAGATATAGGTGTCGATAGGCATTTCAGATATAGGTGCCGATAGGCATTTCAGATATAGTTGCCGATTGGCATTTTAAAAATAGGTGCCGATAGGCATTTCAGATATAGAAGCCGATAGGCATTTCAAATATAGGTGCCGATAGGCATTCCAGATATGGTTGCCGATAGGCATTTCAAATATAGGTGCTGATAGGCATTTCAGGTGTAGTTTCCGATAGGCATTTCAAAAATAGGTGTCGATAAGCATTTCAGATATAGGTGTCGATAGGCATTTCAGATATAGGTGTCGATAGGCATTTCAGATATAGGTGTCGATAGGCATTTCAGATATAGGTGTCGATAGGCATTTCAGATATAGGTGTCGATAGGCATTTCAGATATAGGTGTCGATAGGCATTTCAGATATAGGTGTCGATAGGCATTTCAGATATAGGTGCCGATAGGCATTTCAGATATAGTTGCCGATTGGCATTTTAAAAATAAGTGCCGATAGGCATTTCAGATATAGAAGCCGATAGGCATTTCAAATATAGGTGCCGATAGGCATTCCAGATATGGTTGCCGATAGGCATTTCAAATATAGGTGCTGATAGGCATTTCAGATGTAGTTTCCGATAGGCATTTCAAAAATAGGTGTCGATAGGCATTTCAGATATAGGTGTCGATAGGCATTTCAGATATAGGTGTCGATAGGCATTTCAGATATAGGTGTCGATAGGCATTTCAGATATAGGTGCCGATAGGCATTTCAGATATAGTTGCCGATTGGCATTTTAAAAATAAGTGCCGATAGGCATTTCAGATATAGAAGCCGATAGGCATTTCAAATATAGGTGCCGATAGGCATTCCAGATATGGTTGCCGATAGGCATTTCAAATATAGGTGCTGATAGGCATTTCAGATGTAGTTTCCGATAGGCATTTCAAAAATAGGTGTCGATAGGCATTTCAGATATAGGTGTCGATAGGCATTTCAGATATAGGTGTCGATAGGCATTTCAGATATAGGTGTCGATAGGCATTTCAGATATAGGTGTCGATAGGCATTTCAGATATAGGTGCCGATAGGCATTTCAGATATAGTTGCCGATTGGCACTTTAAAAATAGGTGCCGATAGGCATTTCAGATATAGAAGCCGATAGGCATTTCAAATAAAGGTGCCGATAGGCATTTCAGATATGGTTGCCGATAGGCATTTCAAATATAGGTGCTGATAGGCATTTCAGATGTAGTTTCCGATAGGCATTTCAAAAATTGGTGTCGATAGGCATTTCAGATATAGGTGTCGATAGGCATTTCAGATATAGGTGTCGATAGGCATTTCAGATATAGGTGTCGATAGGCATTTGAGATATAGGTGTCGATAGGCATTTCAGATATAGGTGTCGATAGGCATTTCAGATATAGGTGTCGATAGGCATTTCAGATATAGGTGTCGATAGGCATTTCAGATATAGGTGCCGATAGGCATTTCAGATATAGTTGCCGATTGGCATTTTAAAAATAGGTGCCGATAGGCATTTCAGATATAGAAGCCGATAGGCATTTCAAATATGGGTGCCGATAGGCATTCCAGATATGGTTGCCGATAGGCATTTCAAATATAGGTGCTGATAGGCATTTCAGATGTAGTTTCCGATAGGCATTTCAAAAATAGGTGTCGATAGGCATTTCAGATAAAGGTGTCGATAGGCATTTCAGATATAGGTGTCGATAGGCATTTCAGATATAGGTGTCGATAGGCATTTCAGATATAGGTGTCGATAGGCATTTCAGATATAGGTGTCGATAGGCATTTCAGATATAGGTGTCGATAGGCATTTCAGATATAGGTGCCGACAGCCATTTCAGATATAGTTGCCGATTGGCATTTTAAAAATAGGTGCCGATAGGCATTTCAGATATAGAAGCCGATTGGCATTTAAAAATAGGTGCCGATAGGCATTTCAGATATAGGTGTCGATCGGCATTTCAGATATAGGTGTCGATAGGCATTTCAGATATAGGTGTCGATAGGCATTTCAGATAATAGTGTCGATAGGCATTTCAGATATAGGTGTCGAAAGGCATTTCAGATATAGGTGTCGATAGGCATTTCAGATATAGGTGCCGATAGACATTTCAGATATAGTTGCCGATTGGCATTTTAAAAATAGGTGCCGATAGGCATTTCAGATATAGAAGCCGATAGGCATTTCAAATATAGGTGCCGATAGGCATTCCAGATATGGTTGCCGATGGGCATTTCACATATAGGTGCTGATAGGCATTTCAAATGTAGTTTCCGATAGGCATTTCAAAAATAGGTGTCGATAGGCATTTCAGATATAGGTGTCGATAGGCATTTCAGATATAGGTGTCGATAGGCATTTCAGATAAAGGTGTCGATAGGCATTTCAGATATAGGTGTCGATAGGCATTTCAGATATAGGTGTCGATAGGCATTTCAGATATAGGTGTCGATAGGCATTTCAAATATAGGTGCTGATAGGCATTTCAGATGTAGTTTCCGATAGGCATTTCAAAAATAGGTGTCGATAGGCATCTCAGATATAGGTGTCGATAGGCATTTCAGATATAGGTGTCGATAGGCATTTCAGATATAGGTGTCGATAGGCATTTCAGATATAGGTGTCGATAGGCATTTCAGATATAGGTGTCGATAGGCATTTCAGATATAGGTGTCGATAGGCATTTCAGATATAGGTGTCGATAGGCATTTCAGATATAGGTGTCGATAGGCGTTTCAGATATAGGTGCCGATAGGCATTTCAGATATAGTTGCCGATTGGCATTTTAAAAATAGGTGCCGATAGGCATTTTAGATATAGAAGCCGATAGGCATTTCAAATATAGGTGCCGATAGGCATTCCAGATATGGTTGCCGATAGGCATTTCAAATATAGGTGCTGATAGGCATTTCAGATGTAGTTTCCGATAGGCATTTCAAAAATAGGTGTCGATAGGCATTTCAGATATAGGTGTCGATAGGCATTTCAGATATAGGTGTCGATAGGCATTTCAGATATAGGTGTCGATAGGCATTTCAGATATAGGTGTCGATAGGCTTTTCAGATATAGGTGCCGATAGGCATTTCAGATATAGTTGCCGATTAGCATTTTAAAAATAGGTGCCGATAGGCATTTCAGATATAGAAGCCGATAGGCATTTCAAATATAGGTGCCGATAGGCATTCCAGATATGGTTGCCGATAGGCATTTCAAATATAAGTGCTGATAGGCATTTCAGATGTAGTTTCCGATAGGCATTTCAAAAATAGGTGTCGATAGGCATTTCAGATATAGGTGTCGATAGGCATTTCAGATATAGGTGTCGATAGGCATTTCAGATATAGGTGTCGATAGGCATTTCAGATATAGGTGTCGATAGGCATTTCAGATATAGGTGTCGATAGGCATTTCAGATATAGGTGTCGATAGGCATTTCAGATATAGGTGTCGATAGGCATTTCAGATATAGGTGTCGATAGGCATTTCAGATATAGGTGCCGATAGGCATTTCAGATATAGTTGCCGATTGGCATTTAAAAAATAGGTGCCGATAGGCATTTCAGATATAGAAGCCGATAGGCATTTCAAATATAGGTGCCGATAGGCATTCCAGATATGGTTGCCGATAGGCATTTCAAATATAGGTGCTGATAGGCATTTCAGATGTAGTTTCCGATAGGCATTTCAAAAATAGGTGTCGATAGGCATTTCAGATATAGGTGTCGATAGGCATTTCAGATATAGGTGTCGATAGGCATTTCAGATATAGGTGTCGATAGGCATTTCAGATATAGGTGTCGATAGGCATTTCAGATATAGGTGTCGATAGGCATTTCAGATATAGGTGTCGATAGGCATTTCAGATATAGGTGTCGATAGGCATTTCAGATATAGGTGCCGATAGGCATTTCAGATATAGTTGCCGATTGGCATTTTAAAAATAGGTGCCGATAGGCATTTCAGATATAGAAGCCGATAGGCATTTCAAATATAGGTGCCGATAGGCATTCCAGATATGGTTGCCGATAGGCATTTCAAATATAGGTGCTGATAGGCATTTCAGATGTAGTTTCCGATAGGCATTTCAAAAATAGGTGTCGATAGGCATCTCAGATATAGGTGTCGATAGGCATTTCAGATATAGGTGTCGATAGGCATTTCAGATATAGGTGTCGATAGGCATTTCAGATATAGGTGTCGATAGGCATTTCAGATATAGGTGTCGATAGGCATTTCAGATATAGGTGTCGATAGGCATTTCAGATATAGGTGTCGATAGGCATTTCAGATATAGGTGTCGATAGGCATTTCAGATATAGGTGCCGATAGGCATTTCAGATATAGTTGCCGATTGTCATTTTAAAAATAGGTGCCGATAGGCATTTCAGATATAGAAGCCGATAGGCATTTCAAATATAGGTGCCGATAGGCATTCCAGATATGGTTGCCGATAGGCATTTCAAATATAGGTGCTGATAGGCATTTCAGATGTAGTTTCCGATAGGCATTTTAAAAATAGGTGTCGATAGGCATTTCAGATATAGGTGTCGATAGGCATTTCAGATATAGGTGTCGATAGGCATTTGTGATATAGGTGTCGATAGGCATTTCAGATATAGGTGTCGATAGGCATTTCAGATATAGGTGTCGATAGGCTTTTCAGATATAGGTGCCGATAGGCATTTTAGATATAGTTGCCGATTGGCATTTTAAAAATAGGTGCCGATAGGCATTTCAGATATAGAAGCCGATAGGCATTTCAAATATAGGTGCCGATAGGCATTCCAGATATGGTTGCCGATAGGCATTTCAAATATAAGTGCTGATAGGCATTTCAGATGTAGTTTCCGATAGGCATTTCAAAAATAGGTGTCGATAGGCATTTCAGATATAGGTGTCGATAGGCATTTCAGATATAGGTGTCGATAGGCATTTCAGATATAGGTGTCGATAGGCATTTCAGATATAGGTGTCGATAGGCATTTCAGATATAGGTGTCGATAGGCATTTCAGATATAGGTGTCGATAGGCATTTCAGATATAGGTGTCGATAGGCATTTCAGATATAGGTGTCGATAGGCATTTCAGATATAGGTGTCGATAGGCATTTCAGATATAGGTGCCGATAGGCATTTCAGATATAGTTGCCGATTGGCATTTAAAAAATAGGTGCCGATAGGCATTTCAGATATAGAAGCCGATAGGCATTTCAAATATAGGTGCCGATAGGCATTCCAGATATGGTTGCCGATAGGCATTTCAAATATAGGTGCTGATAGGCATTTCAGATGTAGTTTCCGATAGGCATTTCAAAAATAGGTGTCGATAGGCATTTCAGATATAGGTGTCGATAGGCATTTCAGATATACGTGTCGATAGGCATTTCAGATATAGGTGTCGATAGGCATTTCAGATATAGGTGTCGATAGGCAATTCAGATATAGGTGTCGATAGGCATTTCAGATATAGGTGTCGATAGGCATTTCAGATATAGTTGCCGATTGGCATTTTAAAAATAGGTGCCGATAGGCATTTCAGATATAGAAGCCGATAGGCATTTCAAATATAGGTGCCGATAGGCATTCCAGAAATGGTTGCCGATAGGCATTTCAAATATAGGTGCTGATAGGCATTTCAGATGTAGTTTCCGATAGGCATTTCAAAAATAGGTGTCGATAGGCATTTCAGATATAGGTGTCGATAGGCATTTCAGATATAGGTGTCGATAGGCATTTCAGATATAGGTGTCGATAGGCATTTCAGATATAGGTGTCGATAGGCATTTCAGATATAGGTGTCGATAGGCATTTCAGATATAGGTGTCGATAGGCATTTCAGATATAGGTGCCGATAGGCATTTCAGATATAGTTGCCGATTGGCATTTTAAAATAGGTGCCGATAGGCATTTCAGATATAGAAGCCGATAGGCATTTCAAATATAGGTGCCGATAGGCATTCCAGATATGGTTGCCGATAGGCATTTCAAATATAGGTGCTGATAGGCATTTCAGATGTAGTTTCCGATAGGCATTTCAAAAATTGGTGTCGATAGGCATTTCAGATATAGGTTTCGATAGGTATTTCAGATATAGGTGTCGATAGGCATTTCAGATATAGGTGTCGGTAGGCATTTCAGATATAGGTGCCGATAGGCATTTCAGATATAGTTGCCGATTGGCATTTTAAAAATAGGTGCCGATAGACATTTCAGATATAGAAGCCGATGGGCATTTCAAATATAGGTGCCGATAGGCATTCCAGATATGGTTGCCGATAGGCATTTCTAATATAGGTGCTGATAGGCATTTCAGATGTAGTTTCCGATAGGCATTTCAAAAATAGGTGTCGATAGGCATTTCAGATATAGGTGTCGATAGGCATTTCAGATATAGGTGTCGATAGGCATTTCAGATATATGTGTCGATAGGCATTTCAGATATAGGTGTCGATAGGCATTTCAGATATAAGTGTCGATAGGCATTTCAGATATAGGTGCCGATAGGCATTTCAGATATAGTTGCCGATTGGCATTTTAAAAATAAGTGCCGATAGGCATTTCAGATATAGAAGCCGATAGGCATTTCAAATATAGGTGCCGATAGGCATTCCAGATATGGTTGCCGATAGGCATTTCAAATATAGGTGCTGATAGGCATTTCAGATGTAGTTTCCGATAGGCATTTCAAAAATAGGTGTCGATAGGCATTTCAGATATAGGTGTCGATAGGCATTTCAGATATAGGTGTCGATAGGCATTTCAGATATAGGTGTCGATAGGCATTTTAGATATAGGTGTCGATAGGCATTTCAGATATAGGTGTCGATAGGCATTTCAGATATAGGTGTCGATAGGCATTTCAGATATAGGTGTCGATAGGCATTTCAGATATAGGTGCCGATAGGCATTTCAGATATAGTTGCCGATTGGCATTTTAAAAATAGGTGCCGATAGGCATTTCAGATATAGAAGCCGATAGGCATTTCAAATATAGGTGCCGATAGGCATTCCAGATATGGTTGCCGATAGGCATTTCAAATATAGGTGCTGATAGGCATTTCAGATGTAGTTTCCGATAGGCATTTCAAAAATAGGTGTCGATAGGCATCTCAGATATAGGTGTCGATAGGCATTTCAGATATAGGTGTCGATAGGCATTTCAGATATAGGTGTCGATAGGCATTTCAGATATAGGTGTCGATAGGCATTTCAGATATAGGTGTCGATAGGCATTTCAGATATAGGTGTCGATAGGCATTTCAGATATAGGTGTCGATAGGCATTTCAGATATAGGTGTCGATAGGCATTTCAGATATAGGTGCCGATAGGCATTTCAGATATAGTTGCCGATTGGCATTTTAAAAATAGGTGCCGATAGGCATTTCAGATATAGAAGCCGATAGGCATTTCAAATATAGGTGCCGATAGGCATTCCAGATATGGTTGCCGATAGGCATTTCAAATATAGGTGCTGATAGGCATTTCAGATGTAGTTTCCGATAGGCATTTCAAAAATAGGTGTCGATAGGCATTTCAGATATAGGTGTCGATAGGCATTTCAGATATAGGTGTCGATAGGCATTTTAGATATAGCTGTCGATAGGCATTTCAGATATAGGTGTCGATAGGCATTTCAGATATAGGTGTCGATAGGCATTTCAGATATAGATGTCGATAGGCATTTCAGATATAGGTGTCGATAGGCATTTCAGATATAGGTATCGATAGGCATTTCAGATATAGGTGCCGATAGGCATTTCAGATATAGTTGCCGATTGGCATTTTAAAAAAAGGTGCCGATTGGCATTTAAAAATAGGTGCCGATAGGCATTTCAGATATAGAAGCCGATAGGCATTTCAGATATAGGTGCCGACAGGCATTTCAGATATAGTTGCCGATTGGCATTTTAAAAATAGGTGCCGATAGGCATTTCAGATATAGAACCCGATTGGCATTTTAAAAATAGGTGCCGATAGGCATTTCAGATATAGGTGTCGATAGGCATTTCAGATATAGGTGTCGATAGGCATTTCAGATATAGGTGTCGATAGGCATTTCAGATAATAGTGTCGATAGGCATTTCAGATATAGGTGTCGAAAGGCATTTCAGATATAGGTGTCGATAGGCATTTCAGATATAGGTGCCGATAGACATTTCAGATATAGTTGCCGATTGGCATTTTGAAAATAGGTGCCGATAGGCATTTCAGATATAGAAGCCGATAGGCATTTCAAATATAGGTGCCGATAGGCATTCCAGATATGGTTGCCGATAGGCATTTCAAATATAGGTGCTGATAGGCATTTCAGATGTAGTTTCCGATAGGCATTTCAAAAATAGGTGTCGATAGGCATTTCAGATATAGGTGTCGATAGGCATTTCAGATATAGGTGTCGATAGGCATTTCAGATAAAGGTGTCGATAGGCATTTCAGATATAGGTGTCGATAGGCATTTCAGATATAGGTGTCGATAGGCATTTCAGATATAGGTGTCGATAGGCATTTCAGATATAGGTGTCGATAGGCATTTCAGATATAGGTGCCGATAGGCATTTCAGATATAGTTGCCGATTGGCATTTTAAAAATAGGTGCCGATAGGCATTTCAGATATAGAAGCCGATAGGCATTTCAAATATGGGTGCCGATAGGCATTCCAGATATGGTTGCCGATAGGCATTTCAAATATAGGTGCTGATAGGCATTTCAGGTGTAGTTTCCGATAGGCATTTCAAAAATAGGTGTCGATAAGCATTTCAGATATAGGTGTCGATAGGCATTTCAGATATAGGTGTCGATAGGCATTTCAGATATAGGTGTCGATAGGCATTTCAGATATAGGTGTCGATAGGCATTTCAGATATAGGTGTCGATAGGCATTTCAGATATAGGTGTCGATAGGCATTTCAGATATAGGTGTCGATAGGCATTTCAGATATAGGTGCCGATAGGCATTTCAGATATAGTTGCCGATTGGCATTTTAAAAATAAGTGCCGATAGGCATTTCAGATATAGAAGCCGATAGGCATTTCAAATATAGGTGCCGATAGGCATTCCAGATATGGTTGCCGATAGGCATTTCAAATATAGGTGCTGATAGGCATTTCAGATGTAGTTTCCGATAGGCATTTCAAAAATAGGTGTCGATAGGCATTTCAGATATAGGTGTCGATAGGCATTTCAGATATAGGTGTCGATAGGCATTTGAGATATAGGTGTCGATAGGCATTTCAGATATAGGTGTCGATAGGCATTTCAGATATAGGTGCCGATAGGCATTTCAGATATAGTTGCCGATTGGCACTTTAAAAATAGGTGCCGATAGGCATTTCAGATATAGAAGCCGATAGGCATTTCAAATATAGGTGCCGATAGGCATTCCAGATATGGTTGCCGATAGGCATTTCAAATATAGGTGCTGATAGGCATTTCAGATGTAGTTTCCGATAGGCATTTAAAAAATAGGTGTCGATAGGCATTTCAGATATAGGTGTCGATAGGCATTTCAGATATAGGTGTCGATACGCATTTCAGATATAGGTGTCGATAGGCATTTCAGATATAGGTGTCGATAGGCATTTCAGATATAGGTGTCGATGGGCATTTCAGATATAGGTGTCGATAGGCATTTCAGATATAGGTGTCGATAGGCATTTCAGATATAGGTGCCGATAGGCATTTCAGATATAGGTGCCGATAGGCATTTCAGATATAGTTTCCGATTGGCATTTTAAAAATAGGTGCCGATAGGCATTTCAGATATAGAAGCCGATAGGCATTTCAAATATAGGTGCCGATAGGCATTCCAGATATGGTTGCCGATAGGCATTTCAAATATAGGTGCTGATAGGCATTTCAGATGTAGTTTCCGATAGGCATTTCAAAAATAGGTGTCGATAGGCATTTCAGATATAGGTGTCGATAGGCATTTCAGATATAGGTGTCGATAGGCATTTCAGATATAGGTGTCGATAGGCATTTCAGATATAGGTGTCGATAGGCATTTCAGATATAGGTGCCGATAGGCATTTCAGATATAGTTGCCGATTGGCACTTTAAAAATAGGTGCCGATAGGCATTTCAGATATAGAAGCCGATAGGCATTTCAAATATAGGTGCCGATAGGCATTCCAGATATGGTTGCCGATAGGCATTTCAAATATAGGTGCTGATAGGCATTTCAGATGTAGTTTCCGATAGGCATTTAAAAAATAGGTGTCGATAGGCATTTCAGATATAGGTGTCGATAGGCATTTCAGATATAGGTGTCGATAGGCATTTCAGATATAGGTGTCGATAGGCATTTCAGATATAGGTGTCGATAGGCATTTCAGATATAGGTGTCGATGGGCATTTCAGATATAGGTGTCGATAGGCATTTCAGATATAGGTGTCGATAGGCATTTCAGATATAGGTGCCGATAGGCATTTCAGATATAGTTGCCGATTGGCATTTTAAAAATAGGTGCCGATAGGCATTTCAGATATAGAAGCCGATAGGCATTTCAAATATAGGTGCCGATAGGCATTCCAGATATGGTTGCCGATAGGCATTTCAAATATAGGTGCTGATAGGCATTTCAGATGTAGTTTCCGATAGGCATTTCAAAAATAGGTGTCGATAGGCATTTCAGATATAGGTGTCGATAGGCATTTCAGATATAGGTGTCGATAGGCATTTCAGATATAGGTGTCGATAGGCATTTCAGATATAGGTGTCGATAGGCATTTCAGATATAGGTGCCGATAGGCATTTCAGATATAGTTGCCGATTGGCATTTTAAAAATAGGTGCCGATAGGCATTTCAGATATAGAAGCCGATAGGCATTTCAAATATAGGTGCCGATAGGCATTCCAGATATGGTTGCCGATAGGCATTTCAAATATAGGTGCTGATAGGCATTTCAGATGTAGTTTCCGATAGGCATTTAAAAAATAGGTGTCGATAGGCATTTCAGATATAGGTGTCGATAGGCATTTCAGATATAGGTGTCGATAGGCATTTCAGATATATGTGTCGATAGGCATTTCAGATATAGGTGTCGATAGGCATTTCAGATATAGGTGTCGATGGGCATTTCAGATATAGGTGTCGATAGGCATTTCAGATATAGGTGTCGATAGGCATTTCAGATATAGGTGCCGATAGGCATTTCAGATATAGTTGCCGATTGGCATTTTAAAAATAGGTGCCGATAGGCATTTCAGATATAGAAGCCGATAGGCATTTCAAATATAGGTGCCGATAGGCATTCCAGATATGGTTGCCGATAGGCATTTCAAATATAGGTGCTGATAGGCATTTCAGATGTAGTTTCCGATAGGCATTTCAAAAATAGGTGTCGATAGGCATTGCAGATATAGGTGTCGATAGGCATTTCAGATATAGGTGTCGATAGGCATTTCAGATATAGGTGTCGATAGGCATTTCAGATATAGGTGTCGATAGGCATTACAGATATAGGTGTCGATAGGCATTTCAGATATAGGTGTCGATAGGCATTTCAGATATAGGTGTCGATAGGCATTTCAGATATAGGTGCCGATAGGCATTTCAGATATAGAAGCCGATAGGCATTTCAAATATAGGTGCCGATAGGCATTCCAGATATGGTTGCCGATAGGCATTTCAAATATAGGTGCTGATAGGCATTTCAGATGTAGTTTCCGATAGGCATTTCAAAAATAGGTGTCGATAGGCATTTCAGATATAGGTGTCGATAGGCATTTCAGATATAGGTGTCGATAGGCATTTCAGATAAAGGTGTCGATAGGCATTTCAGATATAGGTGTCGATAGGCATTTCAGATATAGGTGTCGATAGGCATTTCAGATATAGGTGTCGATAGGCATTTCAGATATAGGTGTCGATAGGCATTTCAGATATAGGTGCCGATAGGCATTTCAGATATAGTTGCCGATTGGCATTTTAAAAATAGGTGCCGATAGGCATTTCAGATATAGAAGCCGATAGGCATTTCAAATATGGGTGCCGATAGGCATTCCAGATATGGTTGCCGATAGGCATTTCAAATATAGGTGCTGATAGGCATTTCAGGTGTAGTTTCCGATAGGCATTTCAAAAATAGGTGTCGATAAGCATTTCAGATATAGGTGTCGATAGGCATTTCAGATATAGGTGTCGATAGGCATTTCAGATATAGGTGTCGATAGGCATTTCAGATATAGGTGTCGATAGGCATTTCAGATATAGGTGTCGATAGGCATTTCAGATATAGGTGTCGATAGGCATTTCAGATATAGGTGTCGATAGGCATTTCAGATATAGGTGCCGATAGGCATTTCAGATATAGTTGCCGATTGGCATTTTAAAAATAAGTGCCGATAGGCATTTCAGATATAGAAGCCGATAGGCATTTCAAATATAGGTGCCGATAGGCATTCCAGATATGGTTGCCGATAGGCATTTCAAATATAGGTGCTGATAGGCATTTCAGATGTAGTTTCCGATAGGCATTTCAAAAATAGGTGTCGATAGGCATTTCAGATATAGGTGTCGATAGGCATTTCAGATATAGGTGTCGATAGGCATTTGAGATATAGGTGTCGATAGGCATTTCAGATATAGGTGTCGATAGGCATTTCAGATATAGGTGCCGATAGGCATTTCAGATATAGTTGCCGATTGGCACTTTAAAAATAGGTGCCGATAGGCATTTCAGATATAGAAGCCGATAGGCATTTCAAATATAGGTGCCGATAGGCATTCCAGATATGGTTGCCGATAGGCATTTCAAATATAGGTGCTGATAGGCATTTCAGATGTAGTTTCCGATAGGCATTTAAAAAATAGGTGTCGATAGGCATTTCAGATATAGGTGTCGATAGGCATTTCAGATATAGGTGTCGATACGCATTTCAGATATAGGTGTCGATAGGCATTTCAGATATAGGTGTCGATAGGCATTTCAGATATAGGTGTCGATGGGCATTTCAGATATAGGTGTCGATAGGCATTTCAGATATAGGTGTCGATAGGCATTTCAGATATAGGTGCCGATAGGCATTTCAGATATAGTTTCCGATTGGCATTTTAAAAATAGGTGCCGATAGGCATTTCAGATATAGAAGCCGATAGGCATTTCAAATATAGGTGCCGATAGGCATTCCAGATATGGTTGCCGATAGGCATTTCAAATATAGGTGCTGATAGGCATTTCAGATGTAGTTTCCGATAGGCATTTCAAAAATAGGTGTCGATAGGCATTTCAGATATAGGTGTCGATAGGCATTTCAGATATAGGTGTCGATAGGCATTTCAGATATAGGTGTCGATAGGCATTTCAGATATAGGTGTCGATAGGCATTTCAGATATAGGTGCCGATAGGCATTTCAGATATAGTTGCCGATTGGCACTTTAAAAATAGGTGCCGATAGGCATTTCAGATATAGAAGCCGATAGGCATTTCAAATATAGGTGCCGATAGGCATTCCAGATATGGTTGCCGATAGGCATTTCAAATATAGGTGCTGATAGGCATTTCAGATGTAGTTTCCGATAGGCATTTAAAAAATAGGTGTCGATAGGCATTTCAGATATAGGTGTCGATAGGCATTTCAGATATAGGTGTCGATAGGCATTTCAGATATAGGTGTCGATAGGCATTTCAGATATAGGTGTCGATAGGCATTTCAGATATAGGTGTCGATGGGCATTTCAGATATAGGTGTCGATAGGCATTTCAGATATAGGTGTCGATAGGCATTTCAGATATAGGTGCCGATAGGCATTTCAGATATAGTTGCCGATTGGCATTTTAAAAATAGGTGCCGATAGGCATTTCAGATATAGAAGCCGATAGGCATTTCAAATATAGGTGCCGATAGGCATTCCAGATATGGTTGCCGATAGGCATTTCAAATATAGGTGCTGATAGGCATTTCAGATGTAGTTTCCGATAGGCATTTCAAAAATAGGTGTCGATAGGCATTTCAGATATAGGTGTCGATAGGCATTTCAGATATAGGTGTCGATAGGCATTTCAGATATAGGTGTCGATAGGCATTTCAGATATAGGTGTCGATAGGCATTTCAGATATAGGTGCCGATAGGCATTTCAGATATAGTTGCCGATTGGCATTTTAAAAATAGGTGCCGATAGGCATTTCAGATATAGAAGCCGATAGGCATTTCAAATATAGGTGCCGATAGGCATTCCAGATATGGTTGCCGATAGGCATTTCAAATATAGGTGCTGATAGGCATTTCAGATGTAGTTTCCGATAGGCATTTAAAAAATAGGTGTCGATAGGCATTTCAGATATAGGTGTCGATAGGCATTTCAGATATAGGTGTCGATAGGCATTTCAGATATATGTGTCGATAGGCATTTCAGATATAGGTGTCGATAGGCATTTCAGATATAGGTGTCGATGGGCATTTCAGATATAGGTGTCGATAGGCATTTCAGATATAGGTGTCGATAGGCATTTCAGATATAGGTGCCGATAGGCATTTCAGATATAGTTGCCGATTGGCATTTTAAAAATAGGTGCCGATAGGCATTTCAGATATAGAAGCCGATAGGCATTTCAAATATAGGTGCCGATAGGCATTCCAGATATGGTTGCCGATAGGCATTTCAAATATAGGTGCTGATAGGCATTTCAGATGTAGTTTCCGATAGGCATTTCAAAAATAGGTGTCGATAGGCATTGCAGATATAGGTGTCGATAGGCATTTCAGATATAGGTGTCGATAGGCATTTCAGATATAGGTGTCGATAGGCATTTCAGATATAGGTGTCGATAGGCATTACAGATATAGGTGTCGATAGGCATTTCAGATATAGGTGTCGATAGGCATTTCAGATATAGGTGTCGATAGGCATTTCAGATATAGGTGCCGATAGGCATTTCAGATATAGTTGCCGATTGGTATTTTAAAAATAGGTGCCGATAGGCATTTCAGATATAGAAGCCGATAGGCATTTCATATATAGGTGCCGATAGGCATTCCAGATATGGTTGCCGATAGGCATTTCAAATATAGGTGCTGATAGGCATTTCAGATGTAGTTTCCGATAGGCATTTCAAAAATAGGTGTCGATAGGCATTTCAGATATAGGTGTCGATAGGCATTTCAGATATAGGTGTCGATAGGCATTTCAGATATAGGTGTCGATAGGCATTTCAGATATAGGTGTCGATAGGCATTTCAGATATAGGTGTCGTTAGGCATTTCAGATATGGGTGTCGATAGGCATTTCAGATATAGGTGTCGATAGGCATTTCAGATATAGGTGCCGTTAGGCATTTCAGATATAGTTGCCGATTGGCATTTTAAAAATAGGTGCCGATAGGCATTTTAGATATAGAAGCCGATAGGCATTTCAAATATAGGTGTCGATAGGCATTCCAGATATGGTTGCCGATAGGCATTTCAAATATAGGTGCTGATAGGCATTTCAGATGTAGTTTCCGATAGGCATTTCAAAAATAGGTGTCGATAGGCATTTCAGATATAGGTGTCGTTAGGCATTTCAGATATAGGAGTCGATAGGCATTTCAGATATAGGTGTCGATAGGCATTTCAGATATAGGTGTCGATAGGCATTTCAGATATAGGTGTCGATAGGCATTTCAGATATAGGTGTCGATAGGCATTTCAGATGTAGGTGTCGATAGATATTTCAGATATAGGTGCCGATAGGCATTTCAGATATAGTTGCCGATTGGCATTTTAAAAATAGGTGCCGATAGGCATTTTAGATATAGAAGCCGATAGGCATTTCAAATATAGGTGCCGATAGGCATTCCAGATATGGTTGCCGATAGGCATTTCAAATATAGGTGCTGATAGGCATTTCAGATGTAGTTTCCGATATTCATTTCAAAAATAGGTGTCGATAGGCATTTCAGATATAGGTGTCGATAGGCATTTCAGATATAGGTGTCGATAGGCATTTCAGATATAGGTGTCGATAGGCATTTCAGATATAGGTGCCGATAGGCATTTCAGATATAGTTGCCGATTGGCATTTTAAAAATAAGTGCCGATAGGCATTTCAGATATAGAAGCCGATAGGCATTTCAAATATAGGTGCCGATAGGCATTCCAGATATGGTTGCCGATAGGCATTTCAAATATAGGTGCTGAAAGGCATTTCAGATGTAGTTTCCGATAGGCATTTCAAAAATAGGTATCGATAGGCATTTCAGATATAGGTGTCGATAGGCATTTCAGATATAGGTGTCGATAGGCATTTCAGATATAGGTGTCGATAGGCATTTCAGATATTGGTGTCGATAGGCATTTGAGATATAGGTGTCGATAGGCATTTCAGATATAGGTGTCGATAGGCATTTCAGATATAGGTGTCGATAGGCATTTCAGATACAGGTGTCGATAGGCATTTCAGATATAAGTGCCGATAGGCATTTCAGATATAGTTGCCGATTGGCATTTTAAAAATAGGTGCCGATAGGCATTTTAGATATAGGTGTCGATAGATATTTCAGATATAGGTGTCGATAGGCATTTCAGATACAGGTGTCGATAGGCATTTCAGATATAAGTGCCGATAGGCATTTCAGATATAGTTGCCGATTGGCATTTTAAAAGTAGGTGCCGATAGGCATTTTAGATATAGAAGCCGATAGGCATTTCAAATAAAGGTGCCGATAGGCATTTCAGATATGGTTGCCGATAGGCATTTCAAATATAGGTGCAGATAGGCATTTCAGATGTAGTTTCCGATAGGCATTTCAAAAATTGGTGTCGATAGGCATTTCAGATATAGGTGTCGATAGGCATTTCAGATATAGGTGTCGATAGGCATTTCAGATATAGGTGTCGATAGGCATTTGAGATATAGGTGTCGATAGGCATTTCAGATATAGGTGTCGATAGGCATTTCAGATATAGGTGTCGATAGGCATTTCAGATATAGGTGTCGATAGGCATTTCAGATATAGGTGCCGATAGGCATTTCAGATATAGTTGCCGATTGGCATTTTAAAAATAGGTGCCGATAGGCATTTCAGATATAGAAGCCGATAGGCATTTCAAATATAGGTGCCGATAGGCATTCCAGATATGGTTGCCGATAGGCATTTCAAATATAGGTGCTGATAGGCATTTCAGATGTAGTTTCCGATAGGCATTTCAAAAATAGGTGTCAATAGGCATTTCAGATATAGGTGTCCATAGGCATTTCAGATATAGGTGTCGATAGGCATTTCAGATATAGGTGTCGATAGGCATTTCAGATATAAGTGTCGATAGGCATTTCAGATATAGGTGTCGATAGGCATTTCAGATATAGGTGTCGATAGGCATTTCAGATATAGGTGTCGATAGGCATTTCAGATATAGGTGTCGATAGGCATTTCAGATATAGGTGTCGATAGGCATTTCAGATATAGGTGCCGATAGGCATTTTAAAAATAGGTGCCGATAGGCATTTCAGATATAGAAGCCGATAGGCATTTCAGATATAGGTGCCGATAGGCATTTCAGATATAGTTGCCGATTGGCATTTTAAAAATAGGTGCCGATAGGCATTTCAGATATAGAAGCCGATAGGCATTTCAAATATGGGTGCCGATAGGCATTCCAGATATGGTTGCCGATAGGCATTTCAAATATAGGTGCTGATAGGCATTTCAGATGTAGTTTCCGATAGGCATTTCAAAAATAGGTGTCGATAGGCATTTCAGATATAGGTGTCGATAGGCATTTCAGATATAGGTGTCGATAGGCATTTCAGATATAGGTGTCGATAGGCATTTCAGATATAGGTGTCGATAGGCATTTCAGATATAGGTGTCGATAGGCATTTCAGATATAGGTGTCGATAGGCATTTCAGATATAGGTGCCGACAGCCATTTCAGATATAGTTGCCGATTGGCATTTTAAAAATAGGTGCCGATAGGCATTTCAGATATAGAAGCCGATTGGCATTTAAAAATAGGTGCCGATAGGCATTTCAGATATAGGTGTCGATCGGCATTTCAGATATAGGTGTCGATAGGCATTTCAGATATAGGTGTCGATAGGCATTTCAGATAATAGTGTCGATAGGCATTTCAGATATAGGTGTCGAAAGGCATTTCAGATATAGGTGTCGATAGGCATTTCAGATATAGGTGCCGATAGACATTTCAGATATAGTTGCCGATTGGCATTTTAAAAATAGGTGCCGATAGGCATTTCAGATATAGAAGCCGATAGGCATTTCAAATATAGGTGCCGATAGGCATTCCAGATATGGTTGCCGATAGGCATTTCAAATATAGGTGCTGATAGGCATTTCAAATGTAGTTTCCGATAGGCATTTCAAAAATAGGTGTCGATAGGCATTTCAGATATAGGTGTCGATAGGCATTTCAGATATAGGTGTCGATAGGCATTTCAGATAAAGGTGTCGATAGGCATTTCAGATATAGGTGTCGATAGGCATTTCAGATATAGGTGTCGATAGGCATTTCAGATATAGGTGTCGATAGGCATTTCAAATATAGGTGCTGATAGGCATTTCAGATGTAGTTTCCGATAGGCATTTCAAAAATAGGTGTCGATAGGCATCTCAGATATAGGTGTCGATAGGCATTTCAGATATAGGTGTCGATAGGCATTTCAGATATAGGTGTCGATAGGCATTTCAGATATAAGTGTCGATAGGCATTTCAGATATAGGTGTCGATAGGCATTTCAGATATAGGTGTCGATAGGCATTTCAGATATAGGTGTCGATAGGCATTTCAGATATAGGTGTCGATAGGCGTTTCAGATATAGGTGCCGATAGGCATTTCAGATATAGTTGCCGATTGGCATTTTAAAAATAGGTGCCGATAGGCATTTTAGATATAGAAGCCGATAGGCATTTCAAATATAGGTGCCGATAGGCATTCCAGATATGGTTGCCGATAGGCATTTCAAATATAGGTGCTGATAGGCATTTCAGATGTAGTTTCCGATAGGCATTTCAAAAATAGGTGTCGATAGGCATTTCAGATATAGGTGTCGATAGGCATTTCAGATATAGGTGTCGATAGGCATTTCAGATATAGGTGTCGATAGGCATTTCAGATATAGGTGTCGATAGGCTTTTCAGATATAGGTGCCGATAGGCATTTCAGATATAGTTGCCGATTGGCATTTTAAAAATAGGTGCCGATAGGCATTTCAGATATAGAAGCCGATAGGCATTTCAAATATAGGTGCCGATAGGCATTCCAGATATGGTTGCCGATAGGCATTTCAAATATAGGTGCTGATAGGCATTTCAGATGTAGTTTCCGATAGGCATTTCAAAAATAGGTGTCGATAGGCATTTCAGATATAGGTGTCGATAGGCATTTCAGATATAGGTGTCGATAGGCATTTGAGATATAGGTGTCGATAGGCATTTCAGATATAGGTGTCGATAGGCATTTCAGATATAGGTGCCGATAGGCATTTCAGATATAGTTGCCGATTGGCACTTTAAAAATAGGTGCCGATAGGCATTTCAGATATAGAAGCCGATAGGCATTTCAAATATAGGTGCCGATAGGCATTCCAGATATGGTTGCCGATAGGCATTTCAAATATAGGTGCTGATAGGCATTTCAGATGTAGTTTCCGATAGGCATTTCAAAAATAGGTGTCGATAGGCATTTCAGATATAGGTGTCGATAGGCATTTCAGATATAGGTGTCGATAGGCATTTCAGATATATGTGTCGATAGGCATTTCAGATATAGGTGTCGATAGGCATTTCAGATATAAGTGTCGATAGGCATTTCAGATATAGGTGCCGATAGGCATTTCAGATATAGTTGCCGATTGGCATTTTAAAAATAAGTGCCGATAGGCATTTCAGATATAGAAGCCGATAGGCATTTCAAATATAGGTGCCGATAGGCATTCCAGATATGGTTGCCGATAGGCATTTCAAATATAGGTGCTGATAGGCATTTCAGATGTAGTTTCCGATAGGCATTTCAAAAATAGGTGTCGATAGGCATTTCAGATATAGGTGTCGATAGGCATTTCAGATATAGGTGTCGATAGGCATTTCAGATATAGGTGTCGATAGGCATTTTAGATATAGGTGTCGATAGGCATTTCAGATATAGGTGTCGATAGGCATTTCAGATATAGGTGTCGATAGGCATTTCAGATATAGGTGTCGATAGGCATTTCAGATATAGGTGCCGATAGGCATTTCAGATATAGTTGCCGATTGGCATTTTAAAAATAGGTGCCGATAGGCATTTCAGATATAGAAGCCGATAGGCATTTCAAATATAGGTGCCGATAGGCATTCCAGATATGGTTGCCGATAGGCATTTCAAATATAGGTGCTGATAGGCATTTCAGATGTAGTTTCCGATAGGCATTTCAAAAATAGGTGTCGATAGGCATCTCAGATATAGGTGTCGATAGGCATTTCAGATATAGGTGTCGATAGGCATTTCAGATATAGGTGTCGATAGGCATTTCAGATATAGGTGTCGATAGGCATTTCAGATATAGGTGTCGATAGGCATTTCAGATATAGGTGTCGATAGGCATTTCAGATATAGGTGTCGATAGGCATTTCAGATATAGGTGTCGATAGGCATTTCAGATATAGGTGCCGATAGGCATTTCAGATATAGTTGCCGATTGGCATTTTAAAAATAGGTGCCGATAGGCATTTCAGATATAGAAGCCGATAGGCATTTCAAATATAGGTGCCGATAGGCATTCCAGATATGGTTGCCGATAGGCATTTCAAATATAGGTGCTGATAGGCATTTCAGATGTAGTTTCCGATAGGCATTTCAAAAATAGGTGTCGATAGGCATTTCAGATATAGGTGTCGATAGGCATTTCAGATATAGGTGTCGATAGGCATTTTAGATATAGCTGTCGATAGGCATTTCAGATATAGGTGTCGATAGGCATTTCAGATATAGGTGTCGATAGGCATTTCAGATATAGATGTCGATAGGCATTTCAGATATAGGTGTCGATAGGCATTTCAGATATAGGTGTCGATAGGCATTTCAGATATAGGTGCCGATAGGCATTTCAGATATAGTTGCCGATTGGCATTTTAAAAATAGGTGCCGATTGGCATTTAAAAATAGGTGCCGATAGGCATTTCAGATATAGAAGCCGATAGGCATTTCAGATATAGGTGCCGACAGGCATTTCAGATATAGTTGCCGATTGGCATTTTAAAAATAGGTGCCGATAGGCATTTCAGATATAGAACCCGATTGGCATTTTAAAAATAGGTGCCGATAGGCATTTCAGATATAGGTGTCGATAGGCATTTCAGATATAGGTGTCGATAGGCATTTCAGATATAGGTGTCGATAGGCATTTCAGATAATAGTGTCGATAGGCATTTCAGATATAGGTGTCGAAAGGCATTTCAGATATAGGTGTCGATAGGCATTTCAGATATAGGTGCCGATAGACATTTCAGATATAGTTGCCGATTGGCATTTTGAAAATAGGTGCCGATAGGCATTTCAGATATAGAAGCCGATAGGCATTTCAAATATAGGTGCCGATAGGCATTCCAGATATGGTTCCCGATAGGCATTTCAAATATAGGTGCTGATAGGCATTTCAGATGTAGTTTCCGATAGGCATTTCAAAAATAGGTGTCGATAGGCATTTCAGATATAGGTGTCGATAGGCATTTCAGATATAGGTGTCGATAGGCATTTCAGATAAAGGTGTCGATAGGCATTTCAGATATAGGTGTCGATAGGCATTTCAGATATAGGTGTCGATAGGCATTTCAGATATAGGTGTCGATAGGCATTTCAGATATAGGTGTCGATAGGCATTTCAGATATAGGTGCCGATAGGCATTTCAGATATAGTTGCCGATTGGCATTTTAAAAATAGGTGCCGATAGGCATTTCAGATATAGAAGCCGATAGGCATTTCAAATATAGGTGCCGATAGGCATTCCAGATATGGTTGCCGATAGGCATTTCAAATATAGGTGCTGATAGGCATTTCAGGTGTAGTTTCCGATAGGCATTTCAAAAATAGGTGTCGATAAGCATTTCAGATATAGGTGTCGATAGGCATTTCAGATATAGGTGTCGATAGGCATTTCAGATATAGGTGTCGATAGGCATTTCAGATATAGGTGTCGATAGGCATTTCAGATATAGGTGTCGATAGGCATTTCAGATATAGGTGTCGATAGGCATTTCAGATATAGGTGTCGATAGGCATTTCAGATATAGGTGCCGATAGGCATTTCAGATATAGTTGCCGATTGGCATTTTAAAAATAAGTGCCGATAGGCATTTCAGATATAGAAGCCGATAGGCATTTCAAATATAGGTGCCGATAGGCATTCCAGATATGGTTGCCGATAGGCATTTCAAATATAGGTGCTGATAGGCATTTCAGATGTAGTTTCCGATAGGCATTTCAAAAATAGGTGTCGATAGGCATTTCAGATATAGGTGTCGATAGGCATTTCAGATATAGGTGTCGATAGGCATTTCAGATATAGGTGTCGATAGGCATTTCAGATATAGGTGTCGATAGGCATTTCAGATATAGGTGCCGATAGGCATTTCAGATATAGTTGCCGATTGGCACTTTAAAAATAGGTGCCGATAGGCATTTCAGATATAGAAGCCGATAGGCATTTCAAATATAGGTGCCGATAGGCATTCCAGATATGGTTGCCGATAGGCATTTCAAATATAGGTGCTGATAGGCATTTCAGATGTAGTTTCCGATAGGCATTTAAAAAATAGGTGTCGATAGGCATTTCAGATATAGGTGTCGATAGGCATTTCAGATATAGGTGTCGATAGGCATTTCAGATATAGGTGTCGATAGGCATTTCAGATATAGGTGTCGATAGGCATTTCAGATATAGGTGTCGATGGGCATTTCAGATATAGGTGTCGATAGGCATTTCAGATATAGGTGTCGATAGGCATTTCAGATATAGGTGCCGATAGGCATTTCAGATATAGTTGCCGATTGGCATTTTAAAAATAGGTGCCGATAGGCATTTCAGATATAGAAGCCGATAGGCATTTCAAATATAGGTGCCGATAGGCATTTTAGATATGGTTGCCGATAGGCATTTCAAATATAGGTGCTGATAGGCATTTCAGATGTAGTTTCCGATAGGCATTTCAAAAATAGGTGTCGATAGGCATTTCAGATATAGGTGTCGATAGGCATTTCAGATATAGGTGTCGATAGGCATTTCAGATATAGGTGTCGATAGGCATTTCAGATATAGGTGTCGATAGGCATTTCAGATATAGGTGCCGATAGGCATTTCAGATATAGTTGCCGATTGGCACTTTAAAAATAGGTGCCGATAGGCATTTCAGATATAGAAACCGATAGGCATTTCAAATATAGGTGCCGATAGGCATTCCAGATATGGTTGCCGATAGGCATTTCAAATATAGGTGCTGATAGGCATTTCAGATGTAGTTTCCGATAGGCATTTAAAAAATAGGTGTCGATAGGCATTTCAGATATAGGTGTCGATAGGCATTTCAGATATAGGTGTCGATAGGCATTTCAGATATAGGTGTCGATAGGCATTTCAGATATAGGTGTCGATAGGCATTTCAGATATAGGTGTCGATGGGCATTTCAGATATAGGTGTCGATAGGCATTTCAGATATAGGTGTCGATAGGCATTTCAGATATAGGTGCCGATAGGCATTTCAGATATAGTTGCCGTTTGGCATTTTAAAAATAGGTGCCGATAGGCATTTCAGATATAGAAGCCGATAGGCATTTCAAATATAGGTGCCGATAGGCATTCCAGATATGGTTGCCGATAGGCATTTCAAATATAGGTGTTGATAGGCATTTCAGATGTAGTTTCCGATAGGCATTTCAAAAATAGGTGTCGATAGGCATTTCAGATATAGGTGTCGATAGGCATTTCAGATATAGGTGTCGATAGGCATTTCAGATATAGGTGTCGATAGGCATTTCAGATATAGGTGTCGATAGGCATTTCAGATATAGGTGCCGATAGGCATTTCAGATATAGTTGCCGATTGGCATTTTAAAAATAGGTGCCGATAGGCATTTCAGATATAGAAGCCGATAGGCATTTCAAATATAGGTGCCGATAGGCATTCCAGATATGGTTGCCGATAGGCATTTCAAATATAGGTGCTGATAGGCATTTCAGATGTAGTTTCCGATAGGCATTTAAAAAATAGGTGTCGATAGGCATTTCAGATATAGGTGTCGATAGGCATTTCAGATATAGGTGTCGATAGGCATTTCAGATATAGGTGTCGATAGGCATTTCAGATATAGGTGTCGATAGGCATTTCAGATATAGGTGTCGATGGGCATTTCAGATATAGGTGTCGATAGGCATTTCAGATATAGGTGTCGATAGGCATTTCAGATATAGGTGCCGATAGGCATTTCAGATATAGTTGCCGATTGGCATTTTAAAAATAGGTGCCGATAGGCATTTCAGATATAGAAGCCGATAGGCATTTCAAATATAGGTGCCGATAGGCATTCCAGATATGGTTGCCGATAGGCATTTCAAATATAGGTGCTGATAGGCATTTCAGATGTAGTTTCCGATAGGCATTTCAAAAATAGGTGTCGATAGGCATTGCAGATATAGGTGTCGATAGGCATTTCAGATATAGGTGTCGATAGGCATTTCAGATATAGGTGTCGATAGGCATTTCAGATATAGGTGTCGATAGGCATTACAGATATAGGTGTCGATAGGCATTTCAGATATAGGTGTCGATAGGCATTTCAGATATAGGTGTCGATAGGCATTTCAGATATAGGTGCCGATAGGCATTTCAGATATAGTTGCCGATTGGCATTTTAAAAATAGGTGCCGATAGGCATTTCAGATATAGAAGCCGATAGGCATTTCATATATAGGTGCCGATAGGCATTCCAGATATGGTTGCCGATAGGCATTTCAAATATAGGTGCTGATAGGCATTTCAGATGTAGTTTCCGATAGGCATTTCAAAAATAGGTGTCGATAGGCATTTCGGATATAGGTGTCGATAGGCATTTCAGATATAGGTGTCGATAGGCATTTCAGATATAGGTGTCGATAGGCATTTCAGATATAGGTGTCGATAGGCATTTCAGATATAGGTGTCGTTAGGCATTTCAGATATGGGTGTCGATAGGCATTTCAGATATAGGTGTCGATAGGCATTTCAGATATAGGTGCCGTTAGGCATTTCAGATATAGTTGCCGATTGGCATTTTAAAAATAGGTGCCGATAGGCATTTCAGATATAGAAGCCGATAGGCATTTCAAATATAGGTGTCGATAGGCATTCCAGATATGGTTGCCGATAGGCATTTCAAATATAGGTGCTGATAGGCATTTCAGATGTAGTTTCCGATAGGCATTTCAAAAATAGGTGTCGATAGGCATTTCAGATATAGGTGTCGTTAGGCATTTCAGATATAGGAGTCGATAGGCATTTCAGATATAGGTGTCGATAGGCATTTCAGATATAGGTGTCGATAGGCATTTCAGATATAGGTGTCGATAGGCATTTCAGATATAGGTGTCGATAGGCATTTCAGATGTAGGTGTCGATAGATATTTCAGATATAGGTGCCGATAGGCATTTCAGATATAGTTGCCGATTGGCATTTTAAAAATAGGTGCCGATAGGCATTTTAGATATAGAAGCCGATAGGCATTTCAAATATAGGTGCCGATAGGCATTCCAGATATGGTTGCCGATAGGCATTTCAAATATAGGTGCTGATAGGCATTTCAGATGTAGTTTCCGATATTCATTTCAAAAATAGGTGTCGATAGGCATTTCAGATATAGGTGTCGATAGGCATTTCAGATATAGGTGTCGATAGGCATTTCAGATATAGGTGTCGATAGGCATTTCAGATATAGGTGTCGATAGGCATTTCAGATATAGGTCTCGATAGGCATTTCAGATATAGGTGTCGATAGGCATTTCAGATATAGGTGTCGATAGGCATTTCAGATATAGGTGTCGATAGGCATTTCAGATATAGGTGCCGATAGGCATTTCAGATACAGTTGCTGATTGGCACTTTAAAAATAGGTGCCGATAGGCATTTCAGATATAGAAGCCGATAGGCATTTCAAATATAGGTGCCGATAGGCATTCCAGATATGGTTGCCGATAGGCATTTCAAATATAGGTGCTGATAGGCATTTCAGATGTAGTTTCCGATAGGCATTTCAAAAATAGGTGTCGATAGGCATTTCAGATATAGGTGTCGATAGGCATTTCAGATATAGGTGTCGATAGGCATTTCAGATATAGGTGTCGATAGGCACTTCAGATATAGGTGTCGAGAGGCATTTCAGATATAGGTGTCGATAGGCATTTCAGATATAGGTGTCGATAGGCATTTCAGATATAGGTGCCGTTAAGCATTTCAGATATAGTTGCCGATTGGCATTTTAAAAATAGGTGCCGATAGGCATTTCAGATATAGAAGCCGATAGGCATTTCAAATATAGATGCCGATAGGCATTCCAGATATGGTTGCCGATAGGCATTTCAAATATAGGTGCTGATAGGCATTTCAGATGTAGTTTCCGATAGGCATTTCAAAAATAGGTGTCGATAGGCATTTCAGATATAGGTGTCGATAGGCATTTCAGATATAGGTGTCGATAGGCATTTCAGATATAGGTGTCGATAGGCATTTCAGATATAGGTGTCGATAGGCATTTCAGATATAGGTGTCGATAGGCATTTCAGATATAGGTGTCGATAGGCATTTCAGATATAGGTGTCGATAGGCATTTCAGATATAGGTGCCGATAGGCATTTCAGATATAGTTGCCGATTGGCATTTTAAAAATAGGTGCCGATAGGCACTTCAGATATAGAAGCCGATAGGCATTTCAAATATAGGTGCCGATAGGCATTCCAGATATGGTTGCCGATAGGCATTTCAAAAATAGGTGCTGATAGGCATTTCATATGTAGTTTCCGATAGGCATTTCAAAAATAGGTGTCGATAGGCATTTCAGATATAGGTGTCGATAGGCATTTCAGATATAGGTGTCGATAGGCATTTCAGATATAGGTGTCGATAGGCATTTCAGATATGGGTGTCGATAGGCATTTCAGATATAGGTGTCGATAGGAATTTCAGATATAGGTGTCGATAGGCATTTCAGATATAGGTGTCGATAGGCATTTCAGATATAGGTGTCGATGAGCATTTCAGATATAGGTGCCGATAGGCATTTCAGATATAGTTGCCGATTGGCATTTTAAAAATAGATGCCGATAGGCACTTCAGATATAGAAGCCGATAGGCATTTCAAATATAGGTGCCGATAGGCATTCCAGATATGGTTGCCGATAGGCATTTCAAATATAGGTGCTGATAGGCATTTCAGATGTAGTTTCCGATAGGCATTTCAAAAATAGGTGTCGATAGGCATTTCAGATATAGGTGTCGATAGGCATTTCAGATATAAGTGTCGATAGGCATTTCAGATATAGGTGTCGATAGGCATTTCAGATATAGGTGTCGATAGGCATTTCAGATATAGGTGTCGATAGGCATTTCAGATATAGGTGACGATAGGCATTTCAGATATAGGTGTCGATAGGCATTTCAGATATAGGTGCCGATAGGCATTTCAGATATAGTTGCCAATTGGCATTTTAAAAATAGGTGCCGATAGGCATTTCAGATATAGAAGCCGATAGGCATTTCAAATATAGGTGCCGATAGGCATTCCAGATATGGTTGCCGATAGGCATTTCAAATATAGGTGCTGATAGGCATTTCAGATGTAGTTTCCGATAGGCATTTCAAAAATAGGTGTCGATAGGCATTTCAGATATAAGTGTCGATAGGCATTTCAGATATAGGTGTCGATAGGCATTTCAGATATAGGTGTCGATAGGCATTTTAGATATAGGTGTCGATAGGCATTTCAGATATAGGTGTCAATAGGCATTTCAGATATAGGTGTCGATAGGCCTTTCAGATATAGGTGTCGATAGGCATTTCAGATATAGGTGTCGATAGGCATTTCAGATATAGGTGCCGATAGGCATTTCAGATATAGTTGCCGATTGGCATTTTAAAAATAGGTGCCGATTGGCATTTAAAAATAGGTGCCGATAGGCATTTCAGATATAGAAGCCGATAGGCATTTCAAATATAGGTGCCGATAGGCATTCCAGATATGGTTGCCGATAGGCATTTCAAATAAAGGTGCTGATAGGCATTTTAGATGTAGTTTCCGATAGGCATTTCAAAAATAGGTGTCGATAGGCATTTCAGATATAGGTGTCGATAGGCATTTCAGATATAGGTGTCGATAGGCATTTCAGATATAGGTGTCGATAGGCATTTCAGATATAGGTGTCGATAGGCATTTCAGATATAGGTGTCGATAGGCATTTCAGATATAGGTGTCGTTAGGCATTTCAGATATAGGTGTCGATAGGCATTTCAGATATAGGTGCCGATAGGCATTTCAGATATAGTTGCCGATTGGCATTTTAAAAATAGGTGCCGATAGGCATTTTAGATATAGAAGCCGATAGGCATTTCAAATATAGGTGCCGATAGGCATTCCAGATATGGTTGCCGATAGGCATTTCAAATATAGGTGCTGATAGGCTTTTCAGATGTAGTTTCCGATAGGCATTTTAAAAATAGGTGTCGATAGGCATTTCAGATATAGGTGTCGATAGGCATTTCAGATATAGGTGTCGATAGGCATTTCAGATATAGGTGTCGATAGGCATTTCAGATATAGGTGTCGATAGGCATTTCAGATATAGGTGTCGATAGGCATTTCAGATATAGGTGTCGATAGGCATTTCAAAAATTGGTGCCGATGGGCATTTCAGATATATAAGCCGATAGGTATTTCAAATATAGGTGTCGATAAGGATTTCAGATATGGTTGCCGATAGGCATTTCATTTATAGGTGCCGATAGGCATTTCAGATATAGGTGCCGATAGGCATTTCAGATATAGTTGCCGATTGGCATTTTAAAAATAGGTGCCGATAGGCATTTCAGATATAGAAGCCGATAGGCATTTCAAATATAGGTGCCGATAGGCATTCCAGATATGGTTGCCGATAGACATTTCAAATATAGGTGCTGATAGGCATTACAGATGTAGTTTCTGATAGGCATTTAAAAAATAGGTGTCGATAGGCATTTCAGATATAGGTGTCGATAGGCATTTCTGATATAGGTGTCGATAGGCATTTCAGATATAGGTGTCGATAGGCATTTCAGATATAGGTGTCGATAGGCATTTCAGATATAGGTGTCGATGGGCATTTCAGATATAGGTGTCGATAGGCATTTCAGATATAGGTGTCGATAGGCATTTCAGATATAGGTGCCGATAGGCATTTCAGATACAGTTGCCGATTGGCATTTTAAAAATAGGTGCCGATAGGCATTTCAGATATAGAAGCCGATAGGCATTTCATATATAGGTGCCGATAGGCATTCCAGATATGGTTGCCGATAGGCATTTCAAATATAGGTGCTGATAGGCATTTCAGATGTAGTTTCCGAAAGGCATTTCAAAAATAGGTGTCGATAGGCATTGCAGATATAGGTGTCGATAGGCATTTCAGATATAGGTGTCGATAGGCATTTCAGATATAGGTGTCGATAGGCATTTCAGATATAGGTGTCGATAGGCATTTCAGATATAGGTGTCGATAGGCATTTCAGATATAGGTGTCGATAGGCATTTCAGATATAGGTGTCGATAGGCATTTCAGATATAGGTGTCGATAGGCATTTCAGATATAGGTGTCGATAGGCATTTCAGATATAGGTGTCGATAGGCATTTCAGATATAGGTGTCGATAGGCATTTCAGATATAGGTGCCGATAGGCATTTCAGATATAGTTGCCGATTGGCATTTTAAAAATAGGTGCCGATAGGCATTTCAGATATAGAAGCCGATAGGCATTTCATATATAGGTGCCGATAGGCATTCCAGATATGGTTGCCGATAGGCATTTCAAATATAGGTGCTGATAGGCATTTCAGATGTAGTTTCCGATAGGCATTTCAAAAATAGGTGTCGATAGGCATTTCAGATATAGGTGTCGATAGGCATTTCAGATATAGGTGTCGATAGGCATTTCAGATATAGGTGTCGATAGGCATTTCAGATATAGGTGTCGATAGGCATTTCAGATATAGGTGTCGATAGGCATTTCAGATATGGGTGTCGATAGGCATTTCAGATATAGGTGTCGATAGGCATTTCAGATATAGGTGCCGTTAGGCATTTCAGATATAGTTGCCGATTGGCATTTTAAAAATAGGTGCCGATAGGCATTTCAGATATAGAAGCCGATAGGCATTTCAAATATAGGTGTCGATAGGCATTCCAGATATGGTTGCCGATAGGCATTTCAAATATAGGTGCTGATAGGCATTTCAGATGTAGTTTCCGATAGGCATTTCAAAAATAGGTGTCGATAGGCATTTCAGATATAGGTGTCGTTAGGCATTTCAGATATAGGAGTCGATAGGCATTTCAGATATAGGTGTCGATAGGCATTTCAGATATAGGTGTCGATAGGCATTTCAGATATAGGTGTCGATAGGCATTTCAGATATAGGTGTCGATAGGCATTTCAGATATAGGTGTCGATAGGTATTTCAGATATAGGTGCCGATAGGCATTTCAGATATAGTTGCCGATTGGCATTTTAAAAATAGGTGCCGATAGGCATTTCAGATATAGAAGCCGATAGGCACTTCAAATATAGGTGCCGATAGGCATTCCAGATATGGTTGCCGATAGGCATTTCAAATATAGGTGCTGATAGGCATTTCAGATGTAGTTTCCGATAGGCATTTCAAAAATAGGTGTCGATAGGCATTTCAGATATAGGTGTCGATAGGCATTTCAGATATAGGTGTCGATAGGCATTTCAGATATAGGTGTCGATAGGCATTTCAGATATAGGTGTCGATAGGCATTTCAGATATAGGTCTCGATAGGCATTTCAGATATAGGTGTCGATAGGCATTTCAGATATAGGTGTCGATAGGCATTTCAGATATAGGTGTCGATAGGCATTTCACATATAGGTGCCGATAGGCATTTCAGATACAGTTGCCGATTGGCACTTTAAAAATAGGTGCCGATAGGCATTTCAGATATAGAAGCCGATAGGCATTTCAAATATAGGTGCCGATAGGCATTCCAGATATGGTTGCCGATAGGCATTTCAAATATAGGTGCTGATAGGCATTTCAGATGTAGTTTCCGATAGGCATTTCAAAAATAGGTGTCGATAGGCATTTCAGATATAGGTGTCGATAGGCATTTCAGATATAGGTGTCGATAGGCATTTCAGATATAGGTGTCGATAGGCATTTCAGATATAGGTGTCGATAGGCATTTCAGATATAGGTGTCAATAGGCATTTCAGATATAGGTGTCGATAGGCATTTCAGATATAGGTGCCGATAGGCATTTCAGATATAGTTGCCGATTGGCATTTTAAAAATAGGTGCCGATTGGCATTTAAAAATAGGTGCCGATAGGCATTTCAGATATAGAAGCCGATAGGCATTTCAAATATAGGTGCCGATAGGCATTCCAGATATGGTTGCCGATAGGCATTTCAAATAAAGGTGCTGATAGGCATTTCAGATGTAGTTTCCGATAGGCATTTCAAAAATAGGTGTCGATAGGCATTTCAGATATAGGTGTCGATAGGCATTTCAGATATAGGTGTCGATAGGCATTTCAGATATAGGTGTCGATAGGCATTTCAGATATAGGTGTCGATAGGCATTTCAGATATAGGTGTCGATAGGCATTTCAGATATAGGTGTCGATAGGCATTTCAGATATAGGTGTCGATAGGCATTTCAGATATAGGTGCCGATAGGCATTTCAGATATAGTTGCCGATTGGCATTTTAAAAATAGGTGCCGATAGGCATTTTAGATATAGAAGCCGATAGGCATTTCAAATATAGGTGCCGATAGGCATTCCAGATATGGTTGCCGATAGGCATTTCAAATATAGGTGCTGATAGGCTTTTCAGATGTAGTTTCCGATAGGCATTTCAAAAATAGGTGTCGATAGGCATTTCAGATATAGGTGTCGATAGGCATTTCAGATATAGGTGTCGATAGGCATTTCAGATATAGGTGTCGATAGGCATTTCAGATATAGGTGTCGATAGGCATTTCAGATATAGGTGTCGATAGGCATTTCAGATATAGGTGTCGATAGGCATTTCAGATATAGGTGTCGATAGGCATATCAAAAATTGGTGCCGATAGGCATTTCAGATATATAAGCCGATAGGTATTTCAAATATAGGTGTCGATAAGGATTTCAGATATGGTTGCCGATAGGCATTTCAAATATAGGTGCCGATAGGCATTTCAGATATAGGTGCCGATAGGCATTTCAGATATAGTTGCCGATTGGCATTTTAAAAATAGGTGCCGATAGGCATTTCAGATATAGAAGCCGATAGGCATTTCAAATATAGGTGCCGATAGGCATTCCAGATATGGTTGCCGATAGGCATTTCAAATATAGGTGCTGATAGGCATTTCAGATGTAGTTTCTGATAGGCATTTAAAAAATAGGTGTCGATAGGCATTTCAGATATAGGTGTCGATAGGCATTTCTGATATAGGTGTCGATAGGCATTTCAGATATAGGTGTCGATAGGCATTTCAGATATAGGTGTCGATAGGCATTTCAGATATAGGTGTCGATGGGCATTTCAGATATAGGTGTCGATAGGCATTTCAGATATAGGTGTCGATAGGCATTTCAGATATAGGTGCCGATAGGCATTTCAGATATAGTTGCCGATTGGCATTTTAAAAATAGGTGCCGATAGGCATTTCAGATATAGAAGCCGATAGGCATTTCATATATAGGTGCCGATAGGCATTCCAGATATGGTTGCCGATAGGCATTTCAAATATAGGTGCTGATAGGCATTTCAGATGTAGTTTCCGATAGGCATTTCAAAAATAGGTGTCGATAGGCATTGCAGATATAGGTGTCGATAGGCATTTCAGATATAGGTGTCGATAGGCATTTCAGATATAGGTGTCGATAGGCATTTCAGATATAGGTGTCGATAGGCATTTCAGATATAGGTGTCGATAGGCATTTCAGATATAGGTGTCGATAGGCATTTCAGATATAGGTGTCGATAGGCATTTCAGATATAGGTGTCGATAGGCATTTCAGATATAGGTGCCGATAGGCATTTCAGATATAGTTGCCGATTGGCATTTTAAAAATAGGTGCCGATAGGCATTTCAGATATAGAAGCCGATAGGCATTTCATATATAGGTGCAGATAGGCACTCCAGATATGGTTGCCGATAGGCATTTCAAATATAGGTGCTGATAGGCATTTCAGATGTAGTTTCCGATAGGCATTTCAAAAATAGGTGTCGATAGGCATTTCAGATATAGGTGTCGATAGGCATTTCAGATATAGGTGTCGATAGGCATTTCAGATATAGGTGTCGATAGGCATTTCAGATATAGGTGTCGATAGGCATTTCAGATATAGGTGTCGATAGGCATTTCAGATATGGGTGTCGATAGGCATTTCAGATATAGGTGTCGATAGGCATTTCAGATATAGGTGCCGTTAGGCATTTCAGATATAGTTGCCGATTGGCATTTTAAAAATAGGTGCCGATAGGCATTTCAGATATAGAAGCCGATAGGCATTTCAAATATAGGTGTCGATAGGCATTCCAGATATGGTTGCCGATAGGCATTTCAAATATAGGTGCTGATAGGCATTTCAGATGTAGTTTCCGATAGGCATTTCAAAAATAGGTGTCGATAGGCATTTCAGATATAGGTGTCGTTAGGCATTTCAGATATAGGAGTCGATAGGCATTTCAGATATAGGTGTCGATAGGCATTTCAGATATAGGTGTCGATAGGCATTTCAGATATAGGTGTCGATAGGCATTTCAGATATAGGTGTCGATAGGCATTTTAGATATAGGTGTCGATAGGTATTACAGATATAGGTGCCGATAGGCATTTCAGATATAGTTGCCGATTGGCATTTTAAAAATAGGTGCCGATAGGCATTTCAGATATAGAAGCCGATAGGCATTTCAAATATAGGTGCCGATAGGCATTCCAGATATGGTTGCCGATAGGCATTTCAAATATAGGTGCTGATAGGCATTTCAGATGTAGTTTCCGATAGGCATTTCAAAAATAGGTGTCGATAGGCATTTCAGATATAGGTGTCGATGGGCATTTCAGATATAGGTGTCGATAGGCATTTCAGATATAGGTGTCGATAGGCATTTCAGATATAGGTGTCGATAGGCATTTCAGATATAGGTCTCGATAGGCATTTCAGATATAGGTGTCGATAGGCATTTCAGATATAGGTGTCGATAGGCATTTCAGATATAGGTGTCGATAGGCATTTCAGATATAGGTGCCGATAGGCATTTCAGATACAGTTGCCGATTGGCACTTTAAAAATAGGTGCCGATAGGCATTTCAGATATAGAAGCCGATAGGCATTTCAAATATAGGTGCCGATAGGCATTCCAGATATGGTTGCCGATAGGCATTTCAAATATAGGTGCTGATAGGCATTTCAGATGTAGTTTCCGATAGGCATTTCAAAAATAGGTGTCGATAGGCATTTCAGATATAGGTGTCGATAGGCATTTCAGATATAGGTGTCGATAGGCATTTCAGATATAGGTGTCGATAGGCACTTCAGATATAGGTGTCGATAGGCATTTCAGATATAGGTGTCGATAGGCATTTCAGATATAGGTGTCGATAGGCATTTCAGATATAGGTGCCGTTAAGCATTTCAGATATAGTTGCCGATTGGCATTTTAAAAATAGGTGCCGATAGGCATTTCAGATATAGAAGCCGATAGGCATTTCAAATATAGGTGCCGATAGGCATTCCAGATATGGTTGCCGATAGGCATTTCAAATATAGGTGCTGATAGGCATTTCAGATGTAGTTTCCGATAGGCATTTCAAAAATAGGTGTCGATAGGCATTTCAGATATAGGTGTCGATAGGCATTTCAGATATAGGTGTCGATAGGCATTTCAGATATAGGTGTCGATAGGCATTTCAGATATAGGTGTCGATAGGCATTTCAGATATAGGTGTCGATAGGCATTTCAGATATAGGTGTCGATAGGCATTTCAGATATAGGTGTTGATAGGCATTTCAGATATAGGTGCCGATAGGCATTTCAGATATAGTTGCCGATTGGCATTTTAAAAATAGGTGCCGATAGGCACCTCAGATATAGAAGCCGATAGGCATTTCAAATATAGGTGCCGATAGGCATTCCAGATATGGTTGCCGATAGGCATTTCAAAAATAGGTGCTGATAGGCATTTCAGCTGTAGTTTCCGATAGGCATTTCAAAAATAGATGTCGATAGGCATTTCAGATATAGGTGTCGATAGGCATTTCAGATATAGGTGTCGATAGGCATTTCAGATATAGGTGTCGATAGGCATTTCAGATATGGGTGTCGATAGGCATTTCAGATATAGGTGTCGATAGGAATTTCAGATATAGGTGTCGATAGGCATTTCAGATATAGGTGTCGATAGGCATTTCAGATATAGGTGTCGATGAGCATTTCAGATATAGGTGCCGATAGGCATTTCAGATATAGTTGCCGATTGGCATTTTAAAAATAGATGCCGATAGGCACTTCAGATATAGAAGCCGATAGGCATTTTAAATATAGGTGCCGATAGGCATTCCAGATATGGTTGCCGATAGGCATTTCAAATATAGGTGCTGATAGGCATTTCAGATGTAGTTTCCGATAGGCATTTCAAAAATAGGTGTCGATAGGCATTTCAGATATAGGTGTCGATAGGCATTTCAGATATAAGTGTCGATAGGCATTTCAGATATAGGTGTCGATAGGCATTTCAGATATAGGTGTCGATAGGCATTTCAGATATAGGTGTCGATAGGCATTTCAGATATAGGTGACGATAGGCATTTCAGATATAGGTGTCGATAGGCATTTCAGATATAGGTGCCGATAGGCATTTCAGATATAGTTGCCGATTGGCATTTTAAAAATAGGTGCCGATAGGCATTTCAGATATAGAAGCCGATAGGCATTTCAAATATAGGTGCCGATAGGCATTCCAGATATGGTTGCCGATAGGCATTTCAAATATAGGTGCTGATAGGCATTTCAGATGTAGTTTCCGATAGGCATTTCAAAAATAGGTGTCGATAGGCATTTCAGATATAGGTGTCGATAGGCATTTCAGATATAGGTGTCGATAGGCATTTCAGATATAGGTGTCGATAGGCATTTCAGATATAGGTGTCGATAGGCATTTCAGATATAGGTGTCAATAGGCATTTCAGATATAGGTGTCGATAGGCATTTCAGATATAGGTGCCGATAGGCATTTCAGATATAGGTGCCGATAGGCATTTCAGATATAGTTGCCGATTGGCATTTTAAAAATAGGTGCCGATGGGCATTTCAGATATAGAAGCCGATAGGCATTTCAAATATAGGTGCCGATAGGCATTCCAGATATGGTTGCCGATAGGCATTTCAAATATAGGTGCTGATAGGCATTTCAGATGTAGTTTCCGATAGGCATTTCAAAAATAGGTGTCGATAGGCATTTCAGATATAGGTGTCGATAGGCATTTCAGATATAGGTGTCGATAGGCATTTCAGATATAGGTGTCGATAGGCATTTCAGATATAGGTGTCGATAGGCATTTCAGATATAGGTGTCGATAGGCATTTCAGATATGGGTGTCGATAGGCATTTCAGATATAGGTGTCGATAGGCATTTCAGATATAGGTGCCGTTAGGCATTTCAGATATAGTTGCCGATTGGCATTTTAAAAATAGGTGCCGATAGGCATTTCAGATATAGAAGCCGATAGGCATTTCAAATATAGGTGTCGATAGGCATTCCAGATATGGTTGCCGATAGGCATTTCAAATATAGGTGCTGATAGGCATTTCAGATGTAGTTTCCGATAGGCATTTCAAAAATAGGTGTCGATAGGCATTTCAGATATAGGTGTCGTTAGGCATTTCAGATATAGGAGTCGATAGGCATTTCAGATATAGGTGTCGATAGGCCTTTCAGATATAGGTGTCGATAGGCATTTCAGATATAGGTGTCGATAGGCATTTCAGATATAGGTGTCGATAGGCATTTCAGATATAGTTGTCGATAGGTATTTCAGATATAGGTGCCGATAGGCATTTCAGATATAGTTGCCGATTGGCATTTTAAAAATAGGTGCCGATAGGCATTTCAGATATAGAAGCCGATAGGCATTTCAAATATAGGTGCCGATAGGCATTCCAGATATGGTTGCCGATAGGCATTTCAAATATAGGTGCTGATAGGCATTTCAGATGTAGTTTCCGATAGGCATTTCAAAAATAGGTGTCGATAGGCATTTCAGATATAGGTGTCGATAGGCATTTCAGATATAGGTGTCGATAGGCATTTCAGATATAGGTGTCGATAGGCATTTCAGATATAGGTGTCGATAGGCATTTCAGATATAGGTCTCGATAGGCATTTCAGATATAGGTGTCGATAGGCATTTCAGATATAGGTGTCGATAGGCATTTCAGATATAGGTGTCGATAGGCATTTCAGATATAGGTGCCGATAGGCATTTCAGATACAGTTGCCGATTGGCACTTTAAAAATAGGTGCCGATAGGCATTTCAGATATAGAAGCCGATAGGCATTTCAAATATAGGTGCCGATAGGCATTCCAGATATGGTTGCCGATAGGCATTTCAAATATAGGTGCTGATAGGCATTTCAGATGTAGTTTCCGATAGGCATTTCAAAAATAGGTGTCGATAGGCATTTCAGATATAGGTGTCGATAGGCATTTCAGATATAGGTGTCGATAGGCATTTCAGATATAGGTGTCGATAGGCACTTCAGATATAGGTGTCGATAGGCATTTCAGATATAGGTGTCGATAGGCATTTCAGATATAGGTGTCGATAGGCATTTCAGATATAGGTGCCGTTAAGCATTTCAGATATAGTTGCCGATTGGCATTTTAAAAATAGGTGCCGATAGGCATTTCAGATATAGAAGCCGATAGGCATTTCAAATATAGGTGCCGATAGGCAATCCAGATATGGTTGCCGATAGGCATTTCAAATATAGGTGCTGATAGGCATTTATGATGTAGTTTCCGATAGGCATTTCAAAAATAGGTGTCGATAGGCATTTCAGATATAGGTGTCGATAGGCATTTCAGATATAGGTGTCGTTAGGCATTTCAGATATAGGAGTCGATAGGCATTTCAGATATAGGTGTCGATAGGCCTTTCAGATATAGGTGTCGATAGGCATTTCAGATATAGGTGTCGATAGGCATTTCAGATATAGGTGTCGATAGGCATTTCAGATATAGGTGTCGATAGGTATTTCAGATATAGGTGCCGATAGGCATTTCAGATATAGTTGCCGATTGGCATTTTAAAAATAGGTGCCGATAGGCATTTCAGATATAGAAGCCGATAGGCATTTCAAATATAGGTGCCGATAGGCATTCCAGATATGGTTGCCGATAGGCATTTCAAATATAGGTGCTGATAGGCATTTCAGATGTAGTTTCCGATAGGCATTTCAAAAATAGGTGTCGATAGGCATTTCAGATATAGGTGTCGATAGGCACTTCAGATATAGGTGTCGATAGGCATTTCAGATATAGGTGTCGATAGGCATTTCAGATATAGGTGTCGATAGGCATTTCAGATATAGTTGCCGATAGGCATTTCAGATATAGGTGTCGATAGGCATTTCAGATATAGGTGTCGATAGGCATTTCAGATATAGGTGCCGATAGGCATTTCACATATAGTTGCCGATTGGCATTTTAAAAATAGGTGCCGATAGGCATTTCAGATATAGAAGCCGATAGGCATTTCAAATATAGGTGCCGATAGGCATTCCAGATATGGTTGCCGATAGGCATTTCAAATATAGGTGCTGATAGGCATTTCAGATGTAGATTCCGATGGGCATTTCAAAAATAGGTGTCGATAGGCATTTCAGATATAGGTGTCGATAGGCATTTCAGATATAGGTGTCGATAGGCATTTCAGATATAGGTGTCGATAGGCATTTCAGATATAGGTGTCGATAGGCATTTCAGATATAGGTGTCAATAGGCATTTCAGATATAGGTGCCGATAGGCATTTCAGATATAGTTGCCGATTGGCATTTTAAAAATAGGTGCCGATAGGCATTTCAGATATAGAAGCCGATAGGCATTTTAAATATAGGTGCCGATAGGCATTCCAGATATGGTTGCCGATAGGCATTTCAAATATAGGTGCTGATAGGCATTTCAGATGTAGTTTCCGATAGGCATTTCAAAAATAGGTGTCGATAGGCATTTCAGATATAGGTGTCGATAGGCATTTCAGATATAGGTGTCGATAGGCATTTCAGATATAGGTGTCGATAGGCATTTCAGATATAGGTGTCGATAGGCATTTCAGATATAGGTGTCGATAGGCATTTCAGATATAGGTGCCGATAGGCATTTCAGATATAGGTGTCGATAGGCATTTCAGATATAGGTGCCGATAGGCATTTCAGATATAGTTGCCGATTGGCATTTTAAAAATAGGTGCCGATAGGCATTTCAGATATAGAAGCCGATAGGCATTTCAAATATAGGTGCCGATAGGCATTCCAGATATGGTTGCCGATAGGCATATCAAATATAGGTGCTGATAGGCATTTCAGATGTAGTTTCCGATAGGCATTTCAAAAATAGGTGTCGATAGGCATTTCAGATATAGGTGTCGATAGGCATTTCAGATATAGGTGTCGATAGGCATTTCAGATATAGGTGTCGATAGGCATTTCAGATATAGGTGTCGATAGGCATTTCAGATATAGGTGTCGATAGGCATTTCAGATATAGGTGTCGATAGGCATTTCAGATATAGGTGTCGATAGGCATTTCAGATATAGGTGCCGATAGGCATTTCAGATATAGTTGCCGATTGGCATTTTAAAAATAGGTGCCGATTGGCATTTCAGATATAGAAGCCGATAGGCATTTCAAATATAGGTGCCGATAGGCATTCCAGATATGGTTGCCGATAGGCATTTCAAATATAGGTGCTGATAGGCATTTCAGATGTAGTTTCCGATAGGCATTTCAAAAATAGGTGTCGATAGGCATTTCAGATATAGGTGTCGATAGGCATTTCAGATATAGGTGTCGTTAGGCATTTCAGATATAGGAGTCGATAGGCATTTCAGATATAGGTGTCGATAGGCCTTTCAGATATAGGTGTCGATAGGCATTTCAGATATAGGTGTCGATAGGCATTTCAGATATAGGTGTCGATAGGCATTTCAGATATAGGTGTCGATAGGTATTTCAGATATAGGTGCCGATAGGCATTTCAGATATAGTTGCCGATTGGCATTTTAAAAATAGGTGCCGATAGGCATTTCAGATATAGAAGCCGATAGGCATTTCAAATATAGGTGCCGATAGGCATTCCAGATATGGTTGCCGATAGGCATTTCAAATATAGGTGCTGATAGGCATTTCAGATGTAGTTTCCGATAGGCATTTCAAAAATAGGTGTCGATAGGCATTTCAGATATAGGTGTCGATAGGCATTTCAGATATAGGTGTCGATAGGCATTTCAGATATAGGTGTCGATAGGCATTTCAGATATAGGTGTCGATAGGCATTTCAGATATAGGTCTCGATAGGCATTTCAGATATAGGTGTCGATAGGCATTTCAGATATAGGTGTCGATAGGCATTTCAGATATAGGTGTCGATAGGCATTTCAGATATAGGTGCCGATAGGCATTTCAGATACAGTTGCCGATTGGCACTTTAAAAATAGGTGCCGATAGGCATTTCAGATATAGAAGCCGATAGGCATTTCAAATATAGGTGCCGATAGGCATTCCAGATATGGTTGCCGATAGGCATTTCAAATATAGGTGCTGATAGGCATTTCAGATGTAGTTTCCGATAGGCATTTCAAAAATAGGTGTCGATAGGCATTTCAGATATAGGTGTCGATAGGCATTTCAGATATAGGTGTCGATAGGCATTTCAGATATAGGTGTCGATAGGCACTTCAGATATAGGTGTCGATAGGCATTTCAGATATAGGTGTCGATAGGCATTTCAGATATAGGTGTCGATAGGCATTTCAGATATAGGTGCCGTTAAGCATTTCAGATATAGTTGCCGATTGGCATTTTAAAAATAGGTGCCGATAGGCATTTCAGATATAGAAGCCGATAGGCATTTCAAATATAGGTGCCGATAGGCAATCCAGATATGGTTGCCGATAGGCATTTCAAATATAGGTGCTGATAGGCATTTCAGATGTAGTTTCCGATAGGCATTTCAAAAATAGGTGTCGATAGGCATTTCATTTATAGGTGTCGATAGGCATTTCAGATATAGGTGTCGATAGGCATTTCAGATATAGGTGTCGATAGGCATTTCAGATATAGGTGTCGATAGGCATTTCAGATATAGGTGTCGATAGGCATTTCAGATATAGGTGTTGATAGGCATTTCAGATATAGGTGCCGATAGGCATTTCAGATATAGTTGCCGATTGGCATTTTAAAAATAGGTGCCGATAGGCACTTCAGATATAGAAGCCGATAGGCATTTCAAATATAGGTGCCGATAGGCATTCCAGATATGGTTGCCGATAGGCATTTCAAAAATAGGTGCTGATAGGCATTTCAGATGTAGTTTCCGATAGGCATTTCAAAAATAGATGTCGATAGGCATTTCAGATATAGGTGTCGATAGGCATTTCAGATATAGGTGTCGATAGGCATTTCAGATATAGGTGTCGATAGGCATTTCAGATATGGGTGTCGATAGGCATTTCAGATATAGGTGTCGATAGGAATTTCAGATATAGGTGTCGATAGGCATTTCAGATATAGGTGTCGATAGGCATTTCAGATATAGGTGTCGATGAGCATTTCAGATATAGGTGCCGATAGGCATTTCAGATATAGTTGCCGATTGGCATTTTAAAAATAGATGCCGATAGGCACTTCAGATATAGAAGCCGATAGGCATTTTAAATATAGGTGCCGATAGGCATTCCAGATATGGTTGCCGATAGGCATTTCAAATATAGGTGCTGATAGGCATTTCAGATGTAGTTTCCGATAGGCATTTCAAAAATAGGTGTCGATAGGCATTTCAGATATAGGTGTCGATAGGCATTTCAGATATAAGTGTCGATAGGCATTTCAGATATAGGTGTCGATAGGCATTTCAGATATAGGTGTCGATAGGCATTTCAGATATAGGTGTCGATAGGCATTTCAGATATAGGTGACGATAGGCATTTCAGATATAGGTGTCGATAGGCATTTCAGATATAGGTGCCGATAGGCATTTCAGATATAGTTGCCGATTGGCATTTTAAAAATAGGTGCCGATAGGCATTTCAGATATAGAAGCCGATAGGCATTTCAAATATAGGTGCCGAGAGGCATTCCAGATATGGTTGCCGATAGGCATTTCAAATATAGGTGCTGATAGGCATTTCAGATGTAGTTTCCGATAGGCATTTCAAAAATAGGTGTCGATAGGCATTTCAGATATAGGTGTCGATAGGCATTTCAGATATAGGTGTCGATAGGCATTTCAGATATAGGTGTCGATAGGCATTTCAGATATAGGTGTCGATAGGCATTTCAGATATAGGTGTCAATAGGCATTTCAGATATAGGTGTCGATAGGCCTTTCAGATATAGGTGTCGATAGGCATTTCAGATATAGGTGTCGATAGGCATTTCAGATATAGGTGCCGATAGGCATTTCAGATATAGTTGCCGATTGGCATTTTAAAAATAGGTGCCGATTGGCATTTAAAAATAGGTGCCGATAGGCATTTCAGATATAGAAGCCGATAGGCATTTCAAATATAGGTGCCGATAGGCATTCCAGATATGGTTGCCGATAGGCATTTCAAATAAAGGTGCTGATAGGCATTTCAGATGTAGTTTCCGATAGGCATTTCAAAAATAGGTGTCGATAGGCATTTCAGATATAGGTGTCGATAGGCATTTCAGATATAGGTGTCGATAGGCATTTCAGATATAGGTGTCGATAGGCATTTCAGATATAGGTGTCGATAGGCATTTCAGATATAGGTGTCGATAGGCATTTCAGATATAGGTGTCGATAGGCATTTCAGATATAGGTGTCGATAGGCATTTCAGATATAGGTGCCGATAGGCATTTCAGATATAGTTGCCGATTGGCATTTTAAAAATAGGTGCCGATAGGCATTTCAGATATAGAAGCCGATAGGCATTTCAAATATAGGTGCCGATAGGCATTCCAGATATGGTTGATGATAGGCATTTCAAATATAGGTGCTGATAGGCTTTTCAGATGTAGTTTCCGATAGGCATTTCAAAAATAGGTGTCGATAGGCATTTCAGATATAGGTGTCGATAGGCATTTCAGATATAGGTGTCGATAGGCATTTCAGATATAGGTGTCGATAGGCATTTCAGATATAGGTGTCGATAGGCATTTCAGATATAGGTGTCGATAGACATTTCAGATATAGGTGTCGATAGGCATTTCAGATATAGGTGTCGATAGGCATTTCAGATATAGGTGTCGATAGGCATTTCAGATATAGGTGTCGATAGGCATTTCAGATATAGGTGTCGATAGGCATTTCAGATATAGGTGCCGATAGGCATTTCAGATATAGTTGCCGATTGGCGTTTCAGATATAGGTGCCGATAGGCATTTCAGATATAGTTGCCGATTGGCATTTTAAAAATAGGTGCCGATAGGCATTTCAGATATAGAAACCGATAGGCATTTCAAATATAGGTGCCGATAGGCATTCCAGATATGGTTGCCGATAGGCATTTCAAATATAGGTGCTGATAGGCATTTCAGATGTAGTTTCCGATAGGCATTTCAAAAATAGGTGTCGATAGGCATTTCAGATATAGGTGTCGATAGGCACTTCAGATATAGGTGTCGATAGGCATTTCAGATATAGGTGTCGATAGGCATTTCAGATATAGGTGTCGATAGGCATTTCAGATATAGTTGCCGATAGGCATTTCAGATATAGGTGTCGATAGGCATTTCAGATATAGGTGTCGATAGGCATTTCAGATATAGGTGCCGATAGGCATTTCAGATATAGTTGCCGATTGGCATTTTAAAAATAGGTGCCGATAGGCATTTCAGATATAGAAGCCGATAGGCATTTCAAATATAGGTGCCGATAGGCATTCCAGATATGGTTGCCGATAGGCATTTCAAATATAGGTGCTGATAGGCATTTCAGATGTAGATTCCGATGGGCATTTCAAAAATAGGTGTCGATAGGCATTTCAGATATAGGTGTCGATAGGCATTTCAGATATAGGTGTCGATAGGCATTTCAGATATAGGTGTCGATAGGCATTTCAGATATAGGTGTCGATAGGCATTTCAGATATAGGTGTCAATAGGCATTTCAGATATAGGTGCCGATAGGCATTTCAGATATAGTTGCCGATTGGCATTTTAAAAATAGGTGCCGATAGGCATTTCAGATATAGAAGCCGATAGGCATTTTAAATATAGGTGCCGATAGGCATTCCAGATATGGTTGCCGATAGGCATTTCAAATATAGGTGCTGATAGGCATTTCAGATGTAGTTTCCGATAGGCATTTCAAAAATAGGTGTCGATAGGCATTTCAGATATAGGTGTCGATAGGCATTTCAGATATAGGTGTCGATAGGCATTTCAGATATAGGTGTCGATAGGCATTTCAGATATAGGTGTCGATAGGCATTTCAGATATAGGTGTCGATAGGCATTTCAGATATAGGTGCCGATAGGCATTTCAGATATAGGTGTCGATAGGCATTTCAGATATAGGTGCCGATAGGCATTTCAGATATAGTTGCCGATTGGCATTTTAAAAATAGGTGCCGATAGGCATTTCAGATATAGAAGCCGATAGGCATTTCAAATATAGGTGCCGATAGGCATTCCAGATATGGTTGCCGATAGGCATATCAAATATAGGTGCTGATAGGCATTTCAGATGTAGTTTCCGATAGGCATTTCAAAAATAGGTGTCGATAGGCATTTCAGATATAGGTGTCGATAGGCATTTCAGATATAGGTGTCGATAGGCATTTCAGATATAGGTGTCGATAGGCATTTCAGATATAGGTGTCGATAGGCATTTCAGATATAGGTGTCGATAGGCATTTCAGATATAGGTGTCGATAGGCATTTCAGATATAGGTGTCGATAGGCATTTCAGATATAGGTGCCGATAGGCATTTCAGATATAGTTGCCGATTGGCATTTTAAAAATAGGTGCCGATTGGCATTTCAGATATAGAAGCCGATAGGCATTTCAAATATAGGTGCCGATAGGCATTCCAGATATGGTTGCCGATAGGCATTTCAAATATAGGTGCTGATAGGCATTTCAGATGTAGTTTCCGATAGGCATTTCAAAAATAGGTGTCGATAGGCATTTCAGATATAGGTGTCGATAGGCATTTCAGATATAGGTGTCGATAGGCATTTCAGATATAGGTGTCGATAGGCATTTCAGATATAGGTGTCGATAGGCATTTCAGATATAGGTGTCGATAGGCATTTCAGATATAGGTGTCGATAGGCATTTCAGATATAGGTGTCGATAGGCATTTCAGATATAGGTGTCGATAAGCATTTCAGATATAGGTGCCGATAGGCATTTCAGATATAGTTGCCGATTGGCACTTTAAAAATAGGTGCCGATAGGCATTTCAGATATAGAAGCTGATAGGCATTTCAAATATAGGTGCCGATAGGCATTCCAGATACGGTTGCCAATAGGCATTTCAAATATAGGTGCTGATAGGCATTTCAGATGTAGTTTCCGATAGGAATTTCAAAAATAGGTGTCGATAGGCATTTCAGATATAGGTGTCGATAGGCATTTCAGATATAGGTGTCGATAGGCATTTCAGATATAGGTGTCGATAGGCATTTCAGATATAGGTGTCGATAGGCATTTCAGATATAGGTGTCGATAGGCATTTCAGATATAGGTGTCGATAGGCATTTCAGATATAGGTGTCGATAGGCATTTCAGATATAGGTGCCGCTAGGCATTTCAGATATAGTTGCCGATTGGCATTTTAAAAATAGGTGCCGATAGGCATTTCAGATATAGAAGCCGATAGGCATTTCAAATATAGGTGCCGATAGGCATTCCAGATATGGTTGCCGATAGGCATTTCAAATATAGGTGCTGATAGGCATTTCAGATGTAGTTTCCGATAGGCATTTCAAAAATAGGTGTCGATAGGCATTTCAGATATAGGTGTCGATAGGCTTTTCAGATATAGGTGTCGATAGGCATTTCAGATATAGGTGTCGATAGGCATTTCAGATATAGGTGTCGATAGGCATTTCAGATATAGGTGTCGATAGGCATTTCAGATATAGGTGTCGATAGGCATTTTAGATATAGGTGTCGATAGGCATTTCAGATATAGGTGCCGATAGGCATTTCAGATATAGTTGCCGATTGGCATTTTAAAAATAGGTGCCGATAGGCATTTCAGATATAGAAGCCGATAGGCATTTCAAATATAGGTGCCGATAGGCATTCCAGAAATGGTTTCCGATAGGCATTTCAAATATAGGTGCTGATAGGCATTTCAGATGTAGTTTCCGATAGGCATTTCAAAAATACTTGTCGATAGGCATTTCAGATATAGGTGTCGATAGGCATTTCAGATATAGGTGTCGATAGGCATTTCAGATATAGGTGTCGATAGGCATTTCAGATATAGGTGTCGATAGGCATTTCAGATATAGGTGTCGATAGGAATTTCAGATATAGGTGTCGATAGGCATTTTAGATATAGGTGTCGATAGGCATTTCAGATATAGGTGCCGATAGGCATTTCAGATATAGTTGCCGATTGGCATTTTAAAAATAGGTGCCGATAGGCATTTTAGATATAGAAGCCGATAGGCATTTCAAATATAGGTGCCGATAGGCATTCCAGATATGGTTGCCGATAGGTATTTCAAATATAGGTGCTGATAGGCATTTCAGATGTAGTTTCCGATAGGCATTTCAAAAATAGGTGTCGATAGGCATTTCAGATATAGGTGTCGATAGGCATTTCAGATATAGGTGTGGATAGGCATTTCAGATATAGGTGTCGATAGGCATTTCAGATATAGGTGTCGATAGGCATTTCAGATATAGGTGTCGATAGGCATTTCAGATATAGGTGCCGATAGGCATTTCAGATATAGTTGCCGATTAGCATTTTAAAAATAGGTGCCGATAGGCATTTCAGATATAGAAGCCGATAGGCATTTCAAATATAGGTGCCGATAGGCATTCCAGATATGGTTGCCGATAGGCATTTCAAATATAGGTGCTGATAGGCATTTCAGATGTAGTTTCCGATAGGCATTTCAAAAATAGGTGTCGATAGGCATTTCTGATATAGGTGTCGATAGGCATTTCCGATATAGGTGTCGATAGGCATTTCAGATATAGGTGTCGATAGGCATTTCAGATATAGGTGTCGATAGGCATTTCAGATATAGGTGTCGATAGGCATTTCAGATATAGGTGTCGATAGGCATTTCAGATATAGGTGTCGATAGGCATTTCAGATATAGGTGTCGATAGGCATTTCAGATATAGATGTCGCTAGGCATTTCAGATATAGGTGTCGCTAGGCATTTCAGATATAGGTGTCGATAGGCATTTCAGATATAGGTGTCGATAGTCATTTCAGATAAAGGTGCCGTTCGGCATTTCAGATATAGTTGCCGATTGGCATTTTAAAAATAGGTGCCGATAGGCATTTCAGATATAGAAGCAGATAGGCATTTCAAATATAGGTGCCGATAGGCATTCCAGATATGGTTGCCGATAGGCGTTTCAAATATAGGTGCTGATAGGCATTTCAGATGTAGTTTCCGATAGGCATTTCAAAAATAGGTGTCGATAGGCATTTCAGATATAGGTGTCGATAGGCATTTCAGATATAGGTGTCGATAGGCATTTCAGATATAGGTGTCGATAGGCATTTCATATATAGGTGTCGATAGGCATTTCAGATATAGGTGTCGATAGGCATTTCAGATATAGGTGTCGATAGGCATTTCAGATATAGGTGTCGATAGGCATTTCAGATATAGGTGTCGATAGGCATTTCAGATATAGGTGCCGATAGGCATTTCAGATATAGTTGCCGATTGGCATTTTAAAAATAGGTGCCGATAGGCATTTCAGATATAGAAGCCGATAGGCATTTCAAATATAGGTGCCGATAGGCATTCCAGATATAATTGCCGATAGGCATTTCAAATATAGGTGCTGATAGGCATTTCAGATGTAGTTTCCGATAGGCATTTCAAAAATAGGTGTCGATAAGCATTTCAGATATAGGTGTCGATAGGCATTTCAGATATAGGTGTCGATAGGCATTTCAGATATAGGTGTCGATAGGCATTTCAGATATATGTGTCGATAGGCATTTCAGATATAGGTGTCGATAGGCATTTCAGATATAGGTGTCGATAGGCATTTCAGATATAGGTGTCGATAGGCATTTCAGATATAGGTGTCGATAGGCATTTCAGATATTGGTGCCGATAGGCATTTCAGATATAGTTGCCGATTGGCATTTTAAAAATAGGTGCCGATAGGCATTTCAGATATAGAAGCCGATAGGCATTTCAAATATAGGTGCCGATAGGCATTCCAGATATGGTTGCCGATAGGCATTTCAAATATAGGTGCTGATAGGCATTTCAGATGTAGTTTCCGATAGGCATTTCAAAAATAGGTGTCGATAGGCATTTCAGATATAGGTGTCGATAGGCATTTCAGATATAGGTGTCGATAGGCATTTCAGATATAGGTGTCGATAGGCATTTCAGATATAGGTGTCGATAGGCATTTCAGATATAGGTGTCGATAGGCATTTCAGATATAGGTGTCGATAGGCATTTCAGATATAGGTGTCAATAGGCATTTCAGATATAGGTGCCGATAGGCATTTCAGATATAGTTGCCGATTGGCATTTTAAAAATAGGTGCCGATAGGCATTTCAGATATAGAAGCCAATAGGCATTTCAAATATAGGTGCCGATAGGCATTCCAGATATGGTTGCCGATAGGCATTTCAAATATAGGTGCTGATAGGCATTTCAGATGTAGTTTCCGATAGGCATTTCAAAAATAGGTGTCGATAGGCATTTCAGATATAGGTGTCGATAGGCATTTCTGATATAGGTGTCGATAGGCATTTTAGATATAGGTGTCGATAGGCATTTCAGATATAGGTGTCGATAGGCATTTCAGATATAGGTGTCGATAGGCATTTCAGATATAGGTGTCGATAGGCATTTCAGATATAGGTGTCGATAGGCATTTCAGATATAGGTGCCGATAGGCATTTCAGATATAGTTGCCGATTGGCATTTTAAAAATAGGTGCCGATGGGCATTTCAGATATAGAAGCCGATAGGCATTTCAAATATAGGTGCCGATAGGCATTCCAGATATGGTTGCCGATAGGCATATCAAATATAGGTGCTGATAGGCATTTCAGATGTAGTTTCCGATAGGCATTTCAAAAATAGGTGTCGATAGGCATTTCAGATATAGGTGTCGATAGGCATTTCAGATATAGGTGTCGATAGGCATTTCAGATATAGGTGTCGATAGGCATTTCAGATATAGGTGTCGATAGGCATTTCAGATATAGGTGTCGATAGGCATTTCAGATATAGGTGTCGATAGGCATTTCAGATATAGGTGTCGATAGGCATTTCAGATATAGGTGCCGATAGGCATTTCAGATATAGTTGCCGATTGGCATTTTAAAAATAGGTGCCGATAGGCATTTCAGATATAGAAGCCGATAGGCATTTCAAATATAGGTGCCGATAGGCATTCCATATATGGTTGCCGATAGGCATTTCAAATATAGGTGCTGATAGGCATTTCAGATGTAGTTTCCGATAGGCATTTCAAAAATAGGTGTCGATAGGCATTTCAGATATAGGTGTCGATAGGCATTTCAGATATAGGTGTCGATAGGCATTTCAGATATAGGTGTCGATAGGCATTTCAGATATAGGTGTCGATAGGCATTTCAGATATAGGTGTCGATAGGCATTTCAGATATAAGTGTCGATAGGCATTTCAGATATAGGTGTCGATAGGCATTTCAGATATAGGTGCCGATAGGCATTTCAGATATAGTTGCCGATTGGCATTTTAAAAATAGGTGCCGATAGGGCATTTCAGATATAGAAGCTGATAGGCATTTCAAATATAGGTGCCGATAGGCATTCCAGATACGGTTGCCGATAGGCATTTCAAATATAGGTGCTGATAGGCATTTCAGATGTAGTTTCCGATAGGCATTTCAAAAATAGGTGTCGATAGGCATTTCAGATATAGGTGTCGATAGGCATTTCAGATATAGGTGTCGATAGGCATTTCAGATATAGGTGTCGATAGGGATTTCAGATATAGGTGTCGATAGGCATTTCAGATATAGGTGTCGATAGGCATTTCAGATATAGGTGTCGATAGGCATTTCAGATATAAGTGTCGATAGGCATTTCAGATATAGGTGTCGATAGGCATTTCAGATATAGGTGCCGATAGGCATTTCAGATATAGTTGCCGATTGGCATTTTAAAAATAGGTGCCGATTGGCATTTAAAAATAGGTGCCGATAGGCATTTCAGATATAGAAGCCGATAGGCATTTCAAATATAGGTGCCGATAGGCATTCCAGATATGGTTGCCGATAGGCATTTCAAATAAAGGTGCTGATAGGCATTTCAGATGTAGATTCCGATAGGCATTTCAAAAATAGGTGTCGATAGGCATTTCAGATATAGGTGTCGATAGGCATTTCAGATATAGGTGTCGATAGGCATTTCAGATATAGGTGTCGATAGGAATTTCAGATATAGGTGTCGATAGGCATTTCAGATATAGGTGTCGATAGGCATTTCAGATATAGGTGTCGATAGGCATTTCAGATATAGGTGTCGATAGGGATTTCAGATATAGGTGCCGATAGGCATTTCAGATATAGTTGCCGATTGGCATTTTAAAAATAGGTGCCGATAGGCATTTCAGATATAGAAGCCGATAGGCATTTCAAATATAGGTGCCGATAGGCATTCCAGATATGGTTGCCGATAGGCATTTCCAATATAGGTGCTGATAGGCTTTTCAGATGTAGTTCCCGATAGGCATTTCAAAAATAGGTGTCGATAGGCATTTCAGATATAGGTGTCGATAGGCATTTCAGATATAGGTGTCGATAGGCATTTCAGATATAGGTGTCGATAGGCATTTCAGATATAGGTGTCGATAGGCATTTCAGATATAGGTGTCGATAGGCATTTCAGATATAGGTGTCGATAGGCATTTCAGATATAGGTGTCGATAGGCATTTCAGATATAAGTGTCGATAGGCATTTCAGATATAGGTGTCGATAGGCATTTCAGATATAGGTGTCGATAGGCATTTCAGATATAGGTGCCGATAGGCATTTCAGATATAGTTGCCGATTGGCATTTTAAAAATAGGTGCCGATAGGCATTTCAGATATAGAAGCCGATAGGCATTTCAAATATAGGTGCCGATAGGCATTCCAGATATGGTTGCCGATAGGCATTTCAAATATAGGTGCTGATAGGCTTTTCAGATGTAGTTCCCGATAGGCATTTCAAAAATAGGTGTCGATAGGCATTTCAGATATAGGTGTCGATAGGCATTTCAGATATAGGTGTCGATAGGCATTTCAGATATAGGTGTCGATAGGCATTTCAGATATAGTTGCCGATAGGCATTTCAGATATAGGTGTCGATAGGCAAATCAGATATAGGTGTCGATAGGCATTTCAGATATAGGTGCCGATAGGCATTTCAGATATAGTTGCCTAATGGCATTTTAAAAATAGGTGCCGATAGGCATTTCAGATATAGAAGCCGATAGGCATTTCAAATATAGGTGCCGATAGGCATTCCAGATATGGTTGCTGATAGGCATTTCAAATATAGGTGCTGATAGGCATTTCAGATGTAGTTTCCGATAGGCATTTCAAAAATAGGTGTCGATAGTCATTTCAGATATAGGTGTGGATAGGCATTTCAGATATAGGTGTCGATAGGCATTTCAGATATAGGTGTCGATAGGCATTTCAGATATAGATGTCGATAGGCATTTCAGATAAAGGTGTCGATAGGCATTTCAGATATAGGTGTCGATAGGCATTTCAGATATAGGTGTCGATAGGCATTTCAGATATAGGTGCCGATAGGCATTTAAGATATAGTTGCCGATTGGCATTTTAAAAATAGGTGCCGATAGGCATTTCAGATATAGAAGCCGATAGGCATTTCAAATATAGGTGCCGATAGGCATTCCAGATATGGTTGCCGATAGGCATTTCAAATATAGGTGCTGATAGGCATTTCAGATGTAGTTTCCGATAGGCATTTCAAAAATAGGTGTCGATAGGCATTTCAGATATAGGTGTCGATAGGCATTTCAGATATAGGTGTCGATAGGCATTTCAGATATAGGTGTCGATAGGCATTTCAGATATAGGTGTCGATAGGCATTTCAGATATAGCTGTCGATAGGCATTTCAGATATAGGTGTCGATAGGCATTTCAGATATAGGTGTCGATAGGCATTTCAGATATAGGTGCCGATAGGCATTTCAGATATAGTTGCCGATTGGCATTTTAAAAATAGGTGCCGATAGGCATTTCAGATATAGAAGCCGATAGGCATTTCAAATATAGGTGCCGATAGGCATTCCAGATATGGTTGCCGATAGGCATTTCAAATATAGGTGCTAATAGGCATTTCAGATGTAGTTTCCGATAGGCATTTCAAAAACAGGTGCCGATAGGCATTTCAGATATAGGTGCCGATAGGCATTTCAGATATATTTGCCGATTGGCATTTTAAAAATAGGTGCCGATAGGCATTTTAGATGTAGAAGCCGATAGGTATTTCAAAAATAGGTGTCGATAGGCATTTCAGATATGGTTGCCGATAGGCATTTCAAATATAGGTGCTAATAGGCATTTCAGATGTAGTTTCCGATAGGCATTTCAAAAACAGGTGCCGATAGGCATTTCAGATATAGGTGCCGATAGGCATTTCAGATATAGTTGCCGATTGGCATTTTAAAAATAGGTGCCGATAGGCATTTTAGATGTAGTTTCCGATAGGCATTTCAAAAATAGGTGCCGATAGGCATTTCAGATATAGGTGCCGATAGGCATATCAGATATAGTTGCCGATAGGCATTTAAAATATAGGTGCCGATAGGCATTTCAAATATAGGTGTCGATAAGCATTTCAGATATAAATGCCGAATGGCATTTCAGATATAGGTACCGATAGGCATTTCTGATGTGGTTCCTGATAGGCATTTCAAATATAGGTGCTGATAGGCATTTCAGATGTAGTTTCCGATAGGCATTTCAAAAAAGGTGCCGATAGGCATTTCAGATATAAATGCCGATAGGCATTTCAGATATAGTTACCGATTGGCATTTTAAAAATAGGTGCCGATAGGCATTTCAGATATAGAAGCCAATAGGCATTTCAAATATAGGTGCCGATAGGCATTCCAGATATGGTTGCCGATAGGCATTTCAAATATAGGTGCTGATAGGCGTTTCAGATGTAGTTTCCGATAGGCATTTCAAAAATTGGTGCCGATAGGCATATCAGATATAGGTGCCGATAGGCATTTCAGATATAGTTGCCGATTGGCATTTTAAAAACAGGTGCCGATAGGCATTTCAGATTTAGAAGCCGATAGGTATTTCAAATATAGGTGTCGATAGGCATTTCAGATATGGTTGTCGATAGGCATTTCAAATATAGGAGCAGATAGGCATTTCAGATGTAGTTTCCGAAAGGCATTTTAAAAATAGGTGCCGATAGGCATTTCAGATATAGAAGCCGATAGGTATTTCAAATATAGGTGTCGATAGGCATTTCAGATATGGTTGCCGATAGGCATTTCAAATATTGGTGCTGATAGGCATTTCAGATGTAGTTTCCGATAGGTATTTCAAAAATAGGTGCCGATAGGCATTTCAGATATAGGTGCCGATAGGCATTTCAGATATATTTGCCGATTGGCATTTTAAAAATAGGTGCCGATAGGGATTTCAGATATAGAAGCCGATAGGCATTTCAAATATAGGTGCCGATAGGCATTTCAAATATAGGTGTCGATAGGCATTTCAGATATAAATGCCGAAAGGCATTTCAGATATAGGTGCCGATAGGCATTTCTGATGTGGTTGCCGATAGGCATTTCAAATATAGGTGCTGATAGGCATTTGTGATGTAGTTTCCGATAGGCATTTCAAAAATAGGTGCCGATAGGCATTTTAGATATAGGTGCGGATAGGCATTTAAGATATAGTTGCCGATTGGCATTTTAAAAATAGGTGCCGATAGGTATTTCAGATATAAGAGCCGATAGGCATTTCAATCATAGGTGCCGATAGGCATTCCAGATATGGTTGCCGATAGGCATTTCAAATATAGGTGCTGATAGGCATTTTAAATGTAGTTTCAGATAGGCATTTCAAAAATTGATGCCGATAGGCATTTCAGATATAGGTGCCGATAGGCATTTCAGATATAGTTGCCGATTGGCATTTTAAAAACAGGTGCCGATAGGCATTTCAGATATAGTTGCCAATTGGCATTTTAAAAATAGGTGTCGATAGGCATTTCAGATATAGAAGCCGATAGGCATTTCAAATATACGTGCCGATAGGCATTCCAGATATAGTTGCCGATAGGCATTTCAAATATAGGTGCTGATAGGCATTTCAGATGTAGTTTCCGATAGGCATTTCAAAAATTGGTGCCAATAGGCATTTCAGATATAGGTGCCGATAGGCAATTTAGATATAGTTGCCGATTGGCATTTTAAAAATAGGTGTTGATAGGCATTTCAGATATAGAAGCCGATAGGTATTTCAAATATAGGTGTCGATAGGCATTTCAGATATGGTTGCCGATATGCACTTCAATTATAGGTGCTGATAGGTATTTCAGATGTAGTTTCCGATAGGCATTTCAAAAATAGGTCCCGATAGGCATTTCAGATATAGGTGCCGATAAGCATTTCAGATATAGTTGCCGATTGGCATTTTAAAAATAGGTGCCGATAGGCATTTTAGATGTAGTTTCCGATAGGCATTTCAAAAATAGATGCCGATAGGCATTTCAGATATAGGTGCCGATAGGCATATCAGATATAGTTGCCGATAGGCATTTAAAATATAGGTGCCGATAGGCATTTCAAATATAGGTGCTGATAGGCATTTCAGATGTAGTTTCCGATAGGCATTTCAAAAATTGGTGCCAATAGGCATTTCAGATATAGGTGCCGATAGGCATTTTAGATATAGTTGCCGATTAGCATTTTAAAAATAGGTGCCGATAGGCATTTCAGATATAGAAGCCGATAGGTATTTCAAATATAGGTGTCGATAGGCATTTCAGATATGGTTGCCGATAGGCACTTCAAATATAGGTGCTGATAGGCATTTCAGATGTAGTTTCCGATAGGCATTTCAAAAATAGGTCCCGATAGGCATTTCAGATATAGGTGCCGATAGGCATTTCAGATATAGTTGCCGATTGGCATTTTAAAAATAGGTGCCGATAGGCATTTTAGATGTAGTTTCCGAGAGGCATTTAAAAAATAGATGCCGATAGGCATTTCAGATATAGGTGCCGATAGGTTTATCAGATATAGTTGCCGATAGGCATTTAAAATATAGGTGCCGATAGGCATTTCAAATATAGGTGTCGATAGGCATTTCAGATATAAATGCCGAAAGGCATTTCAGATATAGGTGCCGATAGGCATTTCTGATGTGGATGCCGATAGGCATTTCAAATATAGGTGCTGATAGGCATATCAGATGTAGTTTTCGATAATTATTTCAAAAATAGGTGCCGATAGGCATTTCAGATATAGGTGCCGATAGGCACTTCAGATATAGTTGCCGATTGGCATTTTAAAAATAAGTGTCGATAGGTATTTCAGTTATAGATGCCGATAGGCATTTCAAATATAGGTGCCGATAGGCATTCCAGATATGGTTGCCGATAGGCATTTCAAATATAGGTGCTGATAGGCATTCCAGATGTAGTTTCCGATAGGCATTTCAGATATAGGTGCCGATAGGCATATCAGATATAGTTGCCGATAGGCATTTAAAATATAGGTATCGATAGGCATTTCAAATATAGGTGTCGATAGGCATTTCAGATATAAATGCCGAAAGGCATTTCAGATATAGGTGCCGATAGGCATTTCTGAAGTGGTTGCCGATAGGCATTTCAAATATAGGTGCTGATAGGCATTTGTGATGTAGTTTCCGATAGGCATTTCAAAAATAGGTGCCGATAGGCATTTCAGATATAGGTGCCGATAGGCATTTCAGATATAGTTGCCGATTGGCATTTTAAAAATAGGTGCCGATAGGCATTTCAGATATAGAAGCCGATAGGCATTTCAAATATAGGTGCCGATAGGCATTCCAAATATGGTTGCCGATAGGCATTTCAAATATAGGTGTCGATAGGCATTTCAAATATAGGTGTCGATAGGCATTTCAGATATAAATGCCGAAAGGCATTTCAGATATAGGTGCCGATAGGCATTTCTGAAGTGGTTGCCGATAGGCATTTTAAATATAGGTGCTGATAGGCATTTGTGATGTAGTTTCCGATAGGCATTTCAAAAATAGGTGCCGATAGGCATTTCAGATATAGAAGCCGATAGGCATTTCAGATATAGGTGCCGATAGGCATTTCTGAAGTGGTTGCCGATAGGCATTTCAAATATAGGTGCTGATAGGCATTTGTGATGTAGTTTCCGATAGGCATTTCAAAAATAGGTGCCGATAGGCATTTCAGATATAGGTGCCGATAGGCATTTCAGATATAGTTGCCGATTGGCATTTTAAAAACAGGTGCCGATAGGCATTTCAGATATAGTTGCCAATTGGCATTTTAAAAATAGGTGTCGATAGGCATTTCAGATATAGAAGCCGATAGGCATTTCAAATATAGGTGTCGATAGGCATTTCAGATATGGTTGCCGATATGCACTTCAAATATAGGCTATAATAGGCATTTAAGATATAGGTGTCGATAGGCGTTTCAGATATAGGTGTCGATAGGCATTTCAGATATAGATGTCGATAGGCATTTCAGATATAGGTGCCGATAGGCATTTCAGATATAGTTGCCGATTGGCATTTTAAAATAGGTGCCGATAGGCATTTCAGATTTAGAAGCCGATAGGCATTTCAAATATAGGTGCCGATAGGCATTCCAGATATGGTTGCCGATAGGCATTTCAAATATAGGTGCTGATAGGCATTTCAGATGTAGTTTCCGATAGGCATTTCAAAAATAGGTGTCGATAGGCATTTCAGATATAGGTGTCGATAGGCATTTCAGATATAGGTGTCGATAGGCATTTCCGATATAGGTGTCGATAGGCTTTTCAGATATAGGTGTCGATAGGCATTTCAGATATAGGTGTCGATAGGCATTTCAGATATTTGTGTCGATAGGCATTTCAGATATAGGTGTCGATAGGCATTTCAGATATAGGTGTCGATAGGCATTTCAGATATAGGTGTCGATAGGCATTTCAGATATAGGTGTCGATAGGCATTTCAGATATAGGTGTCGATTGGCATTTCAGATATAGGTGTCGATAGGCATTTTAGATATAGGTGCCGATAGGCATTTCAGATATAGTTGCCGATTGGCATTTTAAAAATAGGTGCCGATAGGCATTTCAGATATAGAAGCCGATAGGCATTTCAAATATAGGTGCCGATAGGCATTCCAGATATGGTTGCCGATAGGCATTTCAAATATAGGTGCTGATAGGCATTTCAGATGTAGTTTCCGATAGGCATTTCAAAAATAGGTGTCGATAGGCATTTCAGATATAGGTGTCGGTAGGCATTTCAGATATAGGTGTCGATAGGCATTTCAGATATAGGTGTCGATAGGCATTTCAGATATAGGTGTCGATAGGCATTTCAGATATAGGTGTCGATAGGCATTTCAGATATAGGTGCCGATAGGCATTTCAGATATAGTTGCCGATTGGCATTTTAAAAATAGGTGCCGATAGGCATTTCAGATATAGAAGCCGATAGGCATTTCAAATATAGGTGCCGATAGGCATTCCAGATATGGTTGCCGATAGGCATTTCAAATATAGGTGCTAATAGGCATTTCAGATGTAGTTTCCGATAGGCATTTCAAAAACAGGTGCCGATAGGCATTTCAGATATAGGTGCCGATAGGCATTTCAGATATAGTTGCCGATTGGCATTTTAAAAATAGGTGCCGATAGGCATTTTAGATGTAGAAGCCGATAGGTATTTCAAATATAGGTGTCGATAGGCATTTCAGATATGGTTGCCGATAGGCATTTCAAATATAGGTGCTAATAGGCATTTCAGATGTAGTTTCCGATAGGCATTTCAAAAACAGGTGCCGATAGGCATTTCAGATATAGGTGCCGATAGGCATTTCAGATATAGTTGCCGATTGGCATTTTAAAAATAGGTGCCGATAGGCATTTTAGATGTAGTTTCCGATAGGCATTTCAAAAATAGGTGCCGATAGGCATTTCAGATATAGGTGCCGATAGGCATATCAGATATAGTTGCCGATAGGCATTTAAAATATAGGTGCTGATAGGCATTTCAAATATAGGTGTCGATAGGCATTTCAGATATAAATGCCGAATGGCATTTCAGATATAGGTACCGATAGGCATTTCTGATGTGGTTCCTGATAGGCATTTCAAATATAGGTGCTGATAGGCATTTCAGATGTAGTTTCCGATAGGCATTTCAAAAATAGGTGCCGATAGGCATTTCAGATATAAATGCCGATAGGCATTTCAGATATATTTACCGATTGGCATTTTAAAAATAGGTGCCGATAGGCATTTCAGATATAGAAGCCAATAGGCATTTCAAATATAGGTGCCGATAGGCATTCCAGATATGGTTGCCGATAGGCATTTCAAATATAGGTGCTGATAGGCGTTTCAGATGTAGTTTCCGATAGGCATTTCAAAAATTGGTGCCGATAGGCATATCAGATATAGGTGCCGATAGGCATTTCAGATATAGTTGCCGATTGGCATTTTAAAAACAGGTGCCGATAGGCATTTCAGATTTAGAAGCCGATAGGTATTTCAAATATAGGTGTCGATAGGCATTTCAGATATGGTTGTCGATAGGCATTTCAAATATAGGAGCAGATAGGCATTTCAGATGTAGTTTCCGAACGGCATTTTAAAAATAGGTGCCGATAGGCATTTCAGATATAGAAGCCGATAGGTATTTCAAATATAGGTGTCGATAGGCATTTCAAATATAGGTGTCGATAGGCATTTCAGATATAAATGCCGAAAGGCATTTCAGATATAGGTGCCGATAGGCATTTCTGATGTGGTTGCCGATAGGCATTTCAAATATAGGTGCTGATAGGCATTTGTGATGTAGTTTCCGATAGGCATTTCAAAAATAGGTGCCGATAGGCATTTTAGATATAGGTGCCGATAGGCATTTAAGATATAGTTGCCGATTGGCATTTTAAAAATAGGTGCCGATAGGCATTATAGATATAGAAGCCGATAGGCATTTCAAATATAGGTGCCGATAGGCATTCCAGATATGGTTGCCGATAGGCATTTCAAATATAGGTGCTGATAGGCATTTCAGATGTAGTTTCCGATAGGCATTTCAAAAATAGGTGCCGATAGGCATTTTAGATATAGGTGCCGATAGGCATTTCAGATATAGATGCCAATTGGCATTTTAAAAATAGGTGCCGATAGGTATTTCAGATATAAGAGCCGATAGGCATTTCAAATATAGGTGCCGATAGGCATTCCAGATATGGTTGCCGATAGGCATTTCAAATATAGGTGCTGATAGGCATTTTAAATGTAGTTTCCGATAGGCATTTCAAAAATTGATGCCGATAGGCATTTCAGATATAGGTGCCGATAGGCATTTCAGATATAGTTGCCGATTGGCATTTTAAAAACAGGTGCCGATAGGCATTTCAGATATAGTTGCCAATTGGCATTTTAAAAATAGGTGTCGATAGGCATTTCAGATATAGAAGCCGATAGGCATTTCAAATATACGTGCCGATAGGCATTCCAGATATGGTTGCCGATAGGCATTTCAAATATAGGTGCTGATAGGCATTTTAGATGTAGTTTCCGATAGGCATTTCAAAAATTGGTGCCAATAGGCATTTCAGATATAGGTGCCGATAGGCATTTTAGATATAGTTGCCGATTGGCATTTTAAAAATAGGTGCCGATAGGCATTTCAGATATAGAAGCCGATAGGTATTTCAAATATAGGTGTCGATAGGCATTTCAGATATGGTTGCCGATATGCACTTCAATTATAGGTGCTGATAGGCATTTCAGATGTAGTTTCCGATAGGCATTTCAAAAATAGGTCCCGATAGGCATTTCAGATATAGGTGCCGATAAGCATTTCAGATATAGTTGCCGATTGGCATTTTAAAAATAGGTGCCGATAGGCATTTTAGATGTAGTTTCCGATAGGCATTTCAAAAATAGATGCCGATAGGCATTTCAGATATAGGTGCCGATAGGCATATCAGATATAGTTGCCGATAGGCATTTAAAATATAGGTGTCGATAGGCATTTCAGATATAGGTGTCGATAGGCATTTCAGATATAGGTGTCGATAGGCATTTCAGATATAGGTGTCAATAGGCATTTCAGATATAGGTGTCGATAGGCATTTCAGATATAGGTGTCGATAGGCATTTCAGATATAGGTGTCGATAGGCATTTCAGATATAGGTGCCGATAGGCATTTCAGATATAGTTGCCGATTGGCAATTTAAAAATAGGTGCCGATAGGCATTTCAGATATAGAAGCCGATAGGCATTTCAAATATAGGTGCCGATAGGCATTCCAGATATGGTTGCCGATAGGCATTTCAAATATAGGTGCTGATAGGCTTTTTAGATGTAGTTTCCGATAGGCATTTCAAAAATAGGTGTCGATAGGCATTTCAGATATAGGTGTCGATAGGCATTTCAGATATTGGTGTCGATAGGCATTTCAGATATAGGTGTCGATAGGCATTTCAGATATAGGTGTCGATAGGCATTTCAGATATAGGTGTCGATAGGCATTTCAGATATAGGTGTCGATAGGCATTTCAGATATAGGTGTCGATAGGCATTTCAGATATAGGTGTCGATAGGCATTTCAGATATAGGTGTCGATAGGCATTTTAGATATAAGTGTCGATAGGCATTTCAGATATAGGTGTCGATAGGCATTTCAGATATAGGTGCCGATAGGCATTTCAGATATAGTTGCCGATTGGCATTTTAAAAATAGGTGCCGCTAGGCATTTCAGATATAGAAGCCGATAGGCATTTCAAATATAGGTGCCGATAGGCATTCCAGCTATGGTTACCGATAGGCATTTCAAATATAGGTGCTGATAGGCATTTCACATGTAGTTTCCGATAGGCATTTCAAAAATAGGTGTCGATAGGCATTTCAGATATAGGTGTCGATAGGCATTTCAGATATAGGTGTCGATAGGCATTTCAGATATAGGTGTCGATAGGCATTTCAGATATAGGTGTCGATAGGCATTTCAGATATAGTTGCCGATAGGCATTTCAGATATAGGTGTCGATAGGCATTTCAGATATAGGTGTCGATAGGCATTTCAGATATAGGTGCCGATAGGCATTTCAGATATAGTTGCCGATTGGCATTTTAAAAATAGGTGCCGATAGGCATTTCAGATATAGAAGCCGATAGGCATTTCAAATATAGGTGCCGATAGGCAATCCAGATATGGTTGCTGATAGGCATTTCAAATATAGGTGCTGATAGGCATTTTAGATGTAGTTTCCGATAGGCATTTCAAAAATAGGTGTCGATAGGCATTTCAGATATAGGTGTCGATAGGCATTTCAGATATAGGTGTCGATAGGCATTTCAGATATAGGTGTCGATAGGCATTTCAGATATAGCTGCCGATTGGCATTATAAAAATAGGTGCCGATAGGCATTTCAGAAATAGAAGCCGATAGGCATTTCAAATATAGGTGCCGATAGGCATTCCAGATATGGTTGCCGATAGGCATTTCAAATATAGGTGCTAATAGGCATTTCAGATGTAGTTTCCGATAGGCATTTCAAAAATAGGTGTCGATAGGCATTTCAGATATAGGTGTCGATAGGCATTTCAGATATAGGTGTCGATAGGCATTTCAGATATAGGTGTCGATAGGCATTTCAGATATAGGTGTCGATAGGCATTTCAGATATAGGTGTCGATAGGCATTTCAGATATAGGTGCCGTTCGGCATTTCAGATATAGTTCCGATTGGCATTTTAAAAATAGGTGCCGATAGGCATTTCAGATATAGAAGCCGATAGGCATTTCAAATATAGGTGCCGATAGGCATTCCAGATATGGTTGCCGATAGGCATTTCAAATATAGGTGCTGATAGGCATTTCAAAAATAGGTGTCGATAGGCATTTCAGATATAGGTGTCGATAGGCATTTCAGATATAGGTGTCGATAGGCATTTCAGATATAGGTGTCGATAGGCATTTCATATATAGGTGTCGATAGGCATTTCAGATATAGGTGTCGATAGGCATTTCAGATATAGGTGTCGATAGGCATTTCAGATATAGGTGTCGATAGGCATTTCAGATATAGGTGTCGATAGGCATTTCAGATATAGATGCCGATAGGCATTTCAGATATAGCTGCCGATTGGCATTTTAAAAATAGGTGCCGATAGGCATTTCAGATATAGAAGCCGATAGGCATTTCAAATATAGGTGCCGATAGGCATTCCAGATATGGTTGCCGATAGGCATTTCAAATATAGGTGCTGATAGGCATTTCAGATGTAGTTTCCGATAGGCATTTCAAAAATAGGTGTCGATAGGCATTTCAGATATAGGTGTCGATAGGCATTTCAGATATAGGTGTCGATAGGCATTTCAGATATAGGTGTCGATAGGCATTTCAGATATAGGTGTCGATAGGCATTTCAGATATAGGTGTCGATAGGCATTTCAGATATAGGTGTCGATAGGCATTTCAGATATAGGTGTCGATAGGCATTTCAGACATAGGTGTCGATAGGCATTTCAGATATAGGTGCCGATAGGCATTTCAGATATAGTTGCCGATTGGCATTTTAAAAATAGGTGCCGATAGGCATTTCAGATATAGAAGCCGATAGGCATTTCAAATATAGGTGCCGATAGGCATTCCAGATATGGTTGCCGATAGGCATTTCAAATATAGGTGCTGATAGGCATTTCAGATGTAGTTTCCGATAGGCATTTCAAAAATAGGTGTCGATAGGCATTTCAGATATAGGTGTCGTAGGCATTTCAGATATAGGTGTCGATAGGCATTTCAGAAATAGGTGTCGATAGGCATTTCAGATATAGGTGTCGATAGGCATTTCAGATATAGGTGTCGATAGGCATTTCAGATATAAGTGTAGATAGGCATTTCAGATATAGGTGTCGATAGGCATTTCAGATATAGGTGCCGATAGGCATTTCAGATATAGTTGCCGATTGGCATTTTAAAAATAGGTGCCGATAGGCATTTCAGATATAGAAGCCGATAGGCATTTCAATATATAGGTGCCGATAGGCATTCCAGATGTGGTTGCCGATAGGCATTTCAAATATAGGTGCTGATAGGCATTTCAGATGTAGTTTCCGATAGGCATTTCAAAAATAGGTGTCGATAGGCATTTCAGATATAGGTGTCGATAGGCATTTCAGATATAGGTGTCGATAGGCATTTCAGATATAGGTGTCGATAGGCATTTCAGATATAGGTGTCGATAGGCATTTCAGATATAGGTGTCGATAGGCATTTCAGATATAGGTGTCGATAGGCATTTCAGATATAGGTGTCGATAGGCATTTCAGATATAGGTGTCGATAGGCATTTCAGATATAGGTGTCGATAGGCATTTTAGATATAGGTGTCGATAGGCATTTCAGATATAGGTGTCGAAAGGCATTTCAGATATAGGTGTCGATAGGCATTTCAGATATAGGTGTCGATAGGCATTTCAGATATAGGTGTCGATAGGCATTTCAGATATAGGTGTCGATAGGCATTTCAGATATAGGTGTCGATAGGCATTTCAGATATAGGTGTCGATAGGCATTTCAGATATAGGTGTCGATACGCATTTCAGATATAGGTGTCGATAGGCATTTCAGATATAGGTGTCGAAAGGCATTTCAGATATAGGTGTCGATAGGCATTTCAGATATAGGTGTCGATAGGCATTTCAGATATAGGTGTCGATAGGCATTTCAGATATAGGTGTCGATAGGCATTTCAGATATAGGTGTCGAAAGGCATTTCAGATATAAGTGTCGATAGGCATTTCAGATATAGGTGTCGATAGGCATTTCAGATATAGGTGTCGATAGGCATTTTAGATATAGGTGCCGATAGGCATTTCAGATATAGTTGCCAATTGGCATTTTAAAAATAGGTGCCGATAGGCATTTCAGATATAGAAGCCGATAGGCATTTCAAATATAGGTGCCGATAGGCATTCCAGATATGGTTGCCGATAGGCATTTCAAATATAGGTGCTGATAGGCATTTCAGATGTAGTTTCCGATAGGCATTTCAAAAATAGGTGTCGATAGGCATTTCAGATATAGGTGTCGATAGGCATTTCAGATATAGGTGTCGATAGGCATTTCAGATATAGGTGTCGATAGGCATTTCAGATATAGCTGTCGATAGGCATTTCAGATATAGGTGTCGATAGGCATTTCAGATATAGGTGTCGATAGGCATTTCAGATATAGGTGTCGATAGGCATTTCAGATATAAGTGTCGATAGGCATTTCAGATATAGGTGCCGATAGGCATTTCAGATATAGTTGCCGATTGGCATTTTAAAAATAGGTGCCGATAGGCATTTCAGATATAGAAGCCGATAGGCATTTCAAATATAGGTGCCGATAGGCATTCCAGATATGGTTGCCGATAGGCATTTCAAATATAGGTGCTAATAGGCATTTCAGATGTAGTTTCCGATAGGCATTTCAAAAACAGGTGCCGATAGGCATTTCAGATATAGGTGCCGATAGGCATTTCAGATATAGTTGCCGATTGGCATTTTAAAAATAGGTGCCGATTGGCATTTTAGATGTAGAAGCCGATAGGTATTTCAAATATAGGTGTCGATAGGCATTTCAGATATGGTTGCCGATAGGCATTTCAAATATAGGTGCTAATAGGCATTTCAGATGTAGTTTCCGATAGGCATTTCAAAAACAGGTGCCGATAGGCATTTCAGATATAGGTGCCGATAGGCATTTCAGATATAGTTGCCGATTGGCATTTTAAAAATAGGTGCCGATAGGCATTTTAGATGTAGTTTCCGATAGGCATTTCAAAAATAGGTGCCGATAGGCATTTCAGATATAGGTGCCGATAGGCATATCAGATATAGTTGCCGATAGGCATTTAAAATATAGGTGCCGATAGGCATTTCAAATATAGGTGTCGATAGGCATTTCAGATATAAATGCCGAATAACATTTCAGATATAGGTACCGATAGGCATTTCTGATGTGGTTCCTGATAGGCATTTCAAATATAGGTGCTGATAGGCATTTCAGATGTAGTTTCCGATAGGCATTTCAAAAATAGGTGCCGATAGGCATTTTAGATATAAATGCCGATAGGTCTTTCAGATATAGTTACCGATTGGCATTTTAAAAATAGGTGCCGATAGGCATTTCAGATATAGAAGCCAATAGGCATTTCAAATATAGGTGCCGATAGGCATTCCAGATATGGTTGCCGATAGGCATTTCAAATATAGGTGCTGATAGGCGTTTCAGATGTAGTTTCCGATAGGCATTTCAAAAATTGGTGCCGATAGGCATATCAGATATAGGTGCCGATAGGCATTTCAGATATAGTTGCCGATTGGCATTTTAAAAACAGGTGCCGATAGGCATTTCAGATTTAGAAGCCGATAGGTATTTCAAATATAGGTGTCGATAGGCATTTCAGATATGGTTGTCAATAGGCATTTCAAATATAGGAGCAGATAGGCATTTCAGATGTAGTTTCCGAAAGGCATTTTAAAAATAGGTGCCGATAGGCATTTCAGATATAGAAGCCGATAGGTATTTCAAATATAGGTGTCGATAGGCATTTCAGATATGGTTGCCGATAGGCATTTCAAATATTGGTGCTGATAGGCATTTCAGATGTAGTTTCCGATAGGCATTTCAAAAATAGGTGCCGATAGGCATTTCAGATATAGGTGCCGATAGGCATTTCAGATATATTTGCCGATTGGCATTTTAAAAATAGGTGCCGATAGGGATTTCAGATATAGAAGCCGATAGGCATTTAAAATATAGGTGCCGATAGGCATTTCAAATATAGGTGTCGATAGGCATTTCAGATATAAATGCCGAAAGGCATTTCAGATATAGGTGCCGATAGGCATTTCTGATGTGGTTGCCGATAGGCATTTCAAATATAGGTGCTGATAGGCATTTGTGATGTAGTTTCCGATAGGCATTTCAAAAATAGGTGCCGATAGGCATTTTAGATATAGGTGCCGATAGGCATTTAAGATATAGTTGCCGATTGGCATTTTAAAAATAGGTGCCGATAGGCATTTCAGATATAGAAGCCGATAGGCATTTCAAATATAGGTGCCGATAGGCATTCCAGATATGGTTGCCGATAGGCATTTAAAATATAGGTGCTGATAGGCATTTCAGATGTAGTTTCCGATAGGCATTTCAAAAATAGTTGCCGATAGGCATTTTAGATATAGGTGCCGATAGGCATTTCAGATATAGATGCCAATTGGCATTTTAAAAATAGGTGCCGATAGGTATTTCAGATATAAGAGCCGATAGGCATTTCAAATATAGGTGCCGATAGGCATTCCAGATATGGTTGCCGATAGGCATTTCAAATATAGGTGCTGATAGGCATTTTAAATGTAGTTTCTGATAGGCATTTCAAAAATTGATGCCGATAGGCATTTCAGATATAGGTGCCGATAGGCATTTCAGATATAGTTGCCGATTGGCATTTTAAAAACAGGTGCCGATAGGCATTTCAGATATAATTGCCAATTGGCATTTTAAAAATAGGTGTCGATAGGCATTTCAGATATAGAAGCCGATAGGCATTTCAAATATACGTGTCGATAGGCATTCCAGATATAGTTGCCGATAGGCATTTCAAACATATTTGCTGATAGGCATTTCAGATGTAGTTTCCGATAGGCATTTCAAAAATTGGTGCCAATAGGCATTTCAGATATAGGTGCCGATAGGCATTTTAGATATAATTGCCGATTGGCATTTTAAAAATAGGTGCCGATAGGCATTTCAGATATAGAAGCCGATAGGTATTTCAAATATAGGTGTCGATAGGCATTTCAGATATGGTTGCCGATAGGCACTTCAAATATAGGTGCTGATAGGCATTTCAGATGTAGTTTCCGATAGGCATTTCAAAAATAGGTCCCGATAGGCATTTCAGATATAGGTGCCGATAGGCATTTCAGATATAGTTGCCGATTGGCATTTTAAAAATAGGTGCCGATAGGCATTTTAGATGTAGTTTCCGAGAGGCATTTCAAAAATAGATGCCGATAGGCATTTCAGATATAGGTGCCGATAGGCATATCAGATATAGTTGCCGATTGGCATTTAAAATATAGGTGCCGATAGGCATTTCAAATATAGGTGCTGATAGGCATTTCAGATGTAGTTTCCGATAGGCATTTCAAAAATTGGTGCCAATAGGCATTTCAGATATAGGTGCCGATAGGCATTTTAGATATAGTTGCCGATTAGCATTTTTAAAATAGGTGCCGATAGGCATTTCAGATATAGAAGCCGATAGGTATTTCAAATATAGGTGTCGATAGGCATTTCAGATATGGTTGCCGATAGGCACTTCAAATATAGGTGCTGATAGGCATTTCAGATGTAGTTTCCGATAGGCATTTCAAAAATAGGTCCCGATAGGCATTTCAGATATAGGTGCCGATAGGCATTTCAGATATAGTTGCCGATTGGCATTTTAAAAATAGGTGCCGATAGGCATTTTAGATGTAGTTTCCGAGAGGCATTTCAAAAATAGATGCCGATAGGCATTTCAGATATAGGTGCCGATAGGCATATCAGATATAGTTGCCGATAGGCATTTAAAATATAGGTGCCGATAGGCATTTCAAATATAGGTGTCGTTAGGCATTTCAGATATAAATGCCGAAAGGCATTTCAGATATAGGTGCCGATAGGCATTTCTGATGTGGATGCCGATAGGCATTTCAAATATAGGTGCTGATAGGCATATCAGATGTAGTTTTCGATAAACATTTCAAAAATAGGTGCCGATAGGCATTTCAGATATAGGTGCCGATAGGCACTTCAGATATAGTTGCCGATTGGCATTTTAAAAATAAGTGTCGATAGGCATTTCAGTTATAGATGCCGATAGGCATTTCAAATATAGGTGCCGATAGGCATTCCAGATATGGTTGCCGATAGGCATTTCAAATATAGGTGCTGATAGGCATTCCAGATGTAGTTTCCGATAGGCATTTCAGATATAGGTGCCGATAGGCATATCAGATATAGTTGCCGATAGGCATTTAAAATATAGGTATCGATAGGCATTTCAAATATAGGTGTCGATAGGCATTTCAGATATAAATGCCGAAAGGCATTTCAGATATAGGTGCCGATAGGCATTTCTGATGTGGTTGCCGATAGGCATTTCAAATATAGGTGCTGATAGGCATTTGTGATGTAGTTTCCGATAGGCATTTCAAAAATAGGTGCCGATGGGCATTTTAGATATAGGTGCCGATAGGCATTTCAGATATAGTTGCCGATTGGCATTTTAAAAATAGGTGCCGATAGGCATTTCAGATATAGAAGCCGATAGGCATTTCAAATGTAGGTGCCGTTAGGCATTCCAAATATGGTTGCCGATAGGCATTTCAAATATAGGTGCTGATAGGTATTTCAGATGTAGTTTCCGATAGGCATTTCAAAAATAGGTGCCGATAGGCATTTCAGATATAGGTGCCGATTGGCATTTTAAAAATAGGTGCCGATAGGCATTTCAGATATAGAAGCCGATAGGCATTTCAAATATAGGTGTCGATAGGCATTTCAAATATGGTTGCCGATATGCACTTCAAATATAGGTGATGATAGGCATTTCAGATATAGGTGTCGATAGGCGTTTCAGATATAGGTGTCGATAGGCATTTCAGATATAGGTGTCGATAGGCATTTCAGATATAGGTGCCGATAGGCATTTCAGATATAGTTGCCGATTGGCATTTTAAAAATAGGTGCCGATAGGCATTTCAGATATAGAAGCCGATAGGCATTTCAAATATAGTTGCCGATAGGCATTCCAGATATGGTTGCCGATAGGCATTCCAGATATGGTTGCCGATAGGCATTTCAAATATAGGTGCTGATATGCATTTCAGATGTAGTTTCCGATAGGCATTTCAAAAATAGGTGTCGATAGGCATTTCAGATATAGGTGTCTATAGGCATTTCAGATATAGGTGTCGATAGGCATTTCCGATATAGGTGTCGATAGGCTTTTCAGATATAGGTGTCGATAGGCATTTCAGATATAGGTGTCGATAGGCATTTCAGTTATTTGTGTCGATAGGCATTTCAGGTATAGGTGTCGATAGGCATTTCAGATATAGGTGTCGATAGGCATTTCAGATATAGGTGTCGATAGGCATTTCAGATATAGGTGTCGATAGGCATTTCAGATATAGGTGTCGATTGGCATTTCAGATATAGGTGTCGATAGGCATTTTAGATATAGGTGCCGATAGGCATTTCAGATATAGTGGCCGATTGGCATTTTAAAAATAGGTGCCGATAGGCATTTCAGATATAGTAGCCGATAGGCATTTCAAATATAGGTGCCGATAGGCATTCCAGATATGGTTGCCGATAGGCATTTCAAATATAGGTGCTGATAGGCATTTCAGATGTAGTTTCCGATAGGCATTTCAAAAATAGGTGTCGATAGGCATTTCAGATATAGGTGTCGATAGGCATTTCAGATATAGGTGTCGATAGGCATTTCAGATATAGGTGTCGATAGGCATTTCAGATATAGGTGTCGATAGGCATTTCAGATATAGGTGTCGATAGGCATTTCAGATATAGGTGTCGATAGGCATTTCAGATATAGGTGCCGATAGGCATTTCAGATATAGTTGCCGATTGGCATTTTAAAAATAGGTGCCGATAGGCATTTCAGATATAGAAGCCGATAGGCATTTCAAATATAGGTGCCGATAGGCATTCCAGATATGGTTGCCGATAGGCATTTCAAATATAGGTGCTTATAGGCATTTCAGATGTAGTTTCCGATAGGCATTTCAAAAATAGGTGTCGATAGGCATTTCAAATATAGGTGTCGATAGGCATTTCAGATATAGGTGTCGATAGGCATTTCAGATATAAGTGTCGATAGGCATTTCAGATATAGGTGTCGATAGGCATTTCAGATATAGGTGTCGATAGGCATTTCAGATATAGGTGTCGATAGGCATTTCAGATATAGGTGTCGATAGGCATTTCAGATATAGGTGTCGATAGGCATTTCAGATATAGGTGTCGATAGGCATTTCAGATATAGGTGTCGATAGGCATTTCAGATATAGGTGTCGATAGGCATTTCAGATATATGTGTCGATAGTCATTTCAGATATAGGTGTCGATAGGCATTTCAGATATAGGTGTCGATAGGCATTTCAGATATAGGTGTCGATAGGCATTTCAGATATAGGTGTCGAAAGGCATTTCAGATATAGGTGTTGATAGGCATTTCAGATATAGGTGTCGATAGGCATTTCAGATATAGGTGTCGATAGGCATTTCAGATATAGGTGTCGATAGGCATTTCAGATATAGGTGTCGAAAGGCATTTCAGATATAGGTGTCGATAGGCATTTCAGATATAGGTGTCGATAGGCATTTCAGATATAGGTGTCGATAGGCATTTCAGATATAGGTGCCGATAGGCATTTCAGATATAGTTGCCGATTGGCATTTTAAAAATAGGTGCCGATAGGCATTTCAGATATAGAAGCCGATAGGCATTTCAAATATAGATGCCGATAGGCATTCCAGATATGGTTGCCGATAGGCATTTCAAATATAGGTGCTGATAGGCATTTCAGATGTAGTTTCCGATAGGCATTTCAAAAATAGGTGTCGATAGGCATTTCAGATATAGGTGTCGATAGGCATTTCAGATATAGGTGTCGATAGGCATTTCAGATATAGGTGTCGATAGGCATTTCAGATATAGGTGTCGATAGGCATTTCAGATATAGGTGTCGATAGGCATTTCAGATATAGGTGTCGATAGGCATTTCAGATATAGGTGACGATAGGCATTTCAGATATAGGTGTCGATAGGCAATTCAGATATAGGTGTCGATAGGCATTTCAGATATAGGTGTCGATAGGCATTTCAGATATAGGTGCCGATAGGCATTTCAGATATAGTTGCCGATTGGCATTTAAAAAATAGGTGCCGATAGGCATTTCAGATATAGAAGCCGATAGGCATTTCAAATATAGGTGCCGATAGGCATTCCAGAAATGGTTTCCGATAGGCATTTCAAATATAGGTGCTGATAGGCATTTCAGATGTAGTTTCCGATAGGCATTTCAAAAATAGGTGTCGATAGGCATTTCAGATATAGGTGTCGATAGGCATTTCAGATATAGGTGTCGATAGGCATTTCAGATATAGGTGTCGATAGGCATTTCAGATATAGGTGTCGATAGGCATTTCAGATATAGGTGTCGATAGGAATTTCAGATATAGGTGTCGATAGGCATTTCAGATATAGGTGTCGATAGGCATTTCAGATATAGGTGCCGATAGGCATTTCAGATATAGTTGCCGATTGGCATTTTAAAAATAGGTGCCGATAGGCATTTTAGATATAGAAGCCGATAGGCATTTCAAATATAGGTGCCGATAGGCATTCCAGATATGGTTGCCGATAGGCATTTCAAATATAGGTGCTGATAGGCATTTCAGATGTAGTTTCCGATAGGCATTTCAAAAATAGGTGTCGATAGGCATTTCAGATATAGGTGTCGATAGGCATTTCAGATATAGGTGTGGATAGGCATTTCAGATATAGGTGTCGATAGGCATTTCAGATATAGGTGTCGATAGGCATTTCAGATATAGGTGTCGATAGGCATTTCAGATATAAGTGCCGATAGGCATTTCAGATATAGTTGCCGATTAGCATTTTAAAAATAGGTGCCGATAGGCATTTCAGATATAGAAGCCGATAGGCATTTCAAATATAGGTGCCGATAGGCATTCCAGATATGGTTGCCGATAGGCATTTCAAATATAGGTGCTGATAGGCATTTCAGATGTAGTTTCCGATAGGCATTTCAAAAATAGGTGTCGATAGGCATTTCAGATATAGGTGTCGATAGGCATTTCAGATATAGGTGTCGATAGGCATTTCAGATATAGGTGTCGATAGGCATTTCAGATATAGGTGTCGATAGGCATTTCATATATAGGTGTCGATAGGCATTTCAGATATAGGTGTCGATAGGCATTTCAGATATAGGTGTCCATAGGCATTTCAGATATAGGTGTCGATAGGCATTTCAGATATAGGTGCCGATAGGCATTTCAGATATAGCTGCCGATTGGCATTTTAAAAATAGGTGCCGATAGGCATTTCAGATATAGAAGCCGATAGGCATTTCAAATATAGGTGCCGATAGGCACTCCAGATATGGTTGCCGATAGGCATTTCAAATATAGGTGCTGATAGGCATTTCAGATGTAGTTTCCGATAGGCATTTCAAAAATAGGTGTCGATAGGCATTTCAGATATAGGTGTCGATAGGCATTTCAGATATAGGTGTCGATAGGCATTTCAGATATAGGTGTCGATAGGCATTTCAGATATAGGTGTCGATAGGCATTTCAGATATAGGTGTCGATAGGCATTTCAGACATAGGTGTCGATAGGCATTTCAGATATAGGTGCCGATAGGCATTTCAGATATAGTTGCCGATATGCATTTTAAAAATAGGTGCCGATAGGCATTTCAGATATAGAAGCCGATAGGCATTTCAAATATAGGTGCCGATAGGCATTCCAGATATAGTTGCCGATAGGCATTTCAAATACAGGTGCTGATAGGCATTCCAGATGTAGTTTCCGATAGGCATTTCAGATATAGGTGTAGATAGGCATATCAGATATAGTTGCCGATAGGCATTTAAAATATAGGTATCGATAGGCATTTCAAATATAGGTGTCGATAGGCATTTCAGATATAAATGCCGAAAGGCATTTCAGATATAGGTGCCGATAGGCATTTGTGATGTAGTTTCCGATAGGCATTTCAAAAATAGGTGCCGATGGGCATTTTAGATATAGGTGCCGATAGGCATTTCAGATATAGTTGCCGATTGGCATTTTAAAAATAGGTGCCGATAGGCATTTCAGATATAGAAGCCGATAGGCATTTCAAATATAGGTGCCGATAGGCATTCCAAATATGGTTGCCGATAGGCATTTCAAATATAGGTGCTGATAGGTATTTCAGATGTAGTTTCCGATAGGCATTTCAAAAATAGGTGCCGATAGGCATTTCAGATATAGGTGCCGATTGGCATTTTAAAAACAGGTGCCGATAGGCATTTTAGATATAGTTGCCGATTGGCATTTTAAAAATAGGTGTCGATAGGCATTTCAGATATAGAAGCCGATAGGCATTTCAAATATAGGTGTCGATAGGCATTTCAAATATGGTTGCCGATATGCACTTCAAATATAGGTGATGATAGGCATTTCAGATATAGGTGTCGATAGGCGTTTCAGATATAGGTGTCGATAGGCATTTCAGATATAGGTGTCGATAGGCATTTCAGATATAGGTACCGATAGGCATTTCAGATATAGTTGCCGATTGGCATTTTAAAAATAGGTGCCGATAGGCATTTCAGATATAGAAGCCGATAGGCATTTCAAATATAGTTGCCGATAGGCATTCCAGATATGGTTGCCGATAGGCATTTCAAATATAGGTGCTGATATGCATTTCAGATGTAGTTTCCGATAGGCATTTCAAAAATAGGTGTCGATAGGCATTTCAGATATAGGTGTCGATAGGCATTTCAGATATAGGTGTCGATAGGCATTTCCGATATAGGTGTCGATAGGCTTTTCAGATATAGGTGTCGATAGGCATTTCAGATATAGGTGTCGATAGGCATTTCAGTTATTTGTGTCGATAGGCATTTCAGATATAGGTGTCGATAGGCATTTCAGATATAGGTGTCGATAGGCATTTCAGATATAGGTGTCGATTGGCATTTCAGATATAGGTGTCGATAGGCATTTTAGATATAGGTGCCGATAGGCATTTCAGATATAGTGGCCGATTGGCATTTTAAAAATAGGTGCCGATAGGCATTTCAGATATAGAAGCCGATAGGCATTTCAAATATAGGTGCCGATAGGCATTCCAGATATGGTTGCCGATAGGCATTTCAAATATAGGTGCTGATAGGCATTTCAGATGTAGTTTCCGATAGGCATTTCAAAAATAGGTGTCGATAGGCATTTCAGATATAGGTGTCGATAGGCATTTCAGATATAGGTGTCGATAGGCATTTCAGATATAGGTGTCGATAGGCATTTCAGATATAGGTGTCGATAGGCATTTCAGATATAGGTGTCGATAGGCATTTCAGATATAGGTGTCGATAGGCATTTCAGATATAGGTGCCGATAGGCATTTCAGATATAGTTGCCGATTGGCATTTTAAAAATAGGTGCCGATAGGCATTTCAGATATAGAAGCCGATAGGCATTTCAAATATAGGTGCCGATAGGCATTCCAGATATGGTTGCCGATAGGCATTTCAAATATAGGTGCTTATAGGCATTTCAGATGTAGTTTCCGATAGGCATTTCAAAAATAGGTGTCGATAGGCATTTCAGATATAGGTGTCGATAGGCATTTCAGATATAGGTGTCGATAGGCATTTCAGATATAAGTGTCGATAGGCATTTCAGATATAGGTGTCGATAGGCATTTCAGATATAGGTGTCGATAGGCATTTCAGATATAGGTGTCGATAGGCATTTCAGATATAGGTGTCGATAGGCATTTCAGATATAGGTGTCGATAGGCATTTCAGATATAGGTGTCGATAGGCATTTCAGATATAGGTGTCGATAGGCATTTCAGATATATGTGTCGATAGTCATTTCAGATATAGGTGTCGATAGGCATTTCAGATATAGGTGTCGATAGGCATTTCAGATATAGGTGTCGATAGGCATTTCAGATATAGGTGTCGAAAGGCATTTCAGATATAGGTGTTGATAGGCATTTCAGATATAGGTGTCGATAGGCATTTCAGATATAGGTGTCGATAGGCATTTCAGATATAGGTGTCGATAGGCATTTCAGATATAGGTGTCGAAAGGCATTTCAGATATAGGTGTCGATAGGCATTTCAGATATAGGTGTCGATAGGCATTTCAGATATAGGTGTCGATAGGCATTTCAGATATAGGTGCCGATAGGCATTTCAGATATAGTTGCCGATTGGCATTTTAAAAATAGGTGCCGATAGGCATTTCAGATATAGAAGCCGATAGGCATTTCAAATATAGATGCCGATAGGCATTCCAGATATGGTTGCCGATAGGCATTTCAAATATAGGTGCTGATAGGCATTTCAGATGTAGTTTCCGATAGGCATTTCAAAAATAGGTGTCGATAGGCATTTCAGATATAGGTGTCGATAGGCATTTCAGATATAGGTGTCGATAGGCATTTCAGATATAGGTGTCGATAGGCATTTCAGATATAGGTCTCGATAGGCATTTCAGATATAGGTGTCGATAGGCATTTCAGATATAGGTGTCGATAGGCATTTCAGATATAGGTGACGATAGGCATTTCAGATATAGGTGTCGATAGGCAATTCAGATATAGGTGTCGATAGGCATTTCAGATATAGGTGTCGATAGGCATTTCAGATATAGGTGTCGATAGGCATTTCAGATATAGGTGTCGATAGGCATTTCAGATATAGGTGCCGATAGGCATTTCAGATATAGTTGCCGATTGGCATTTTAAAAATAGGTGCCGATAGGCATTTCAGATATAGAAGCCGATAGGCATTTCAAATATAGGTGCCGATAGGCATTCCAGAAATGGTTTCCGATAGGCATTTCAAATATAGGTGCTGATAGGCATTTCAGATGTAGTTTCCGATAGGCATTTCAAAAATAGGTGTCGATAGGCATTTCAGATATAGGTGTCGATAGGCATTTCAGATATAGGTGTCGATAGGCATTTCAGATATAGGTGTCGATAGGCATTTCAGATATAGGTGTCGATAGGCATTTCAGATATAGGTGTCGATAGGCATTTCAGATATAGGTGTCGAAAGGCATTTCAGATATAGGTGTTGATAGGCATTTCAGATATAGGTGTCGATAGGCATTTCAGATATAGGTGTCGATAGGCATTTCAGATATAGGTGTCGATAGGCATTTCAGATATAGGTGTCGAAAGGCATTTCAGATATAGGTGTCGATAGGCATTTCAGATATAGGTGTCGATAGGCATTTCAGATATAGGTGTCGATAGGCATTTCAGATATAGGTGCCGATAGGCATTTCAGATATAGTTGCCGATTGGCATTTTAAAAATAGGTGCCGATAGGCATTTCAGATATAGAAGCCGATAGGCATTTCAAATATAGATGCCGATAGGCATTCCAGATATGGTTGCCGATAGGCATTTCAAATATAGGTGCTGATAGGCATTTCAGATGTAGTTTCCGATAGGCATTTCAAAAATAGGTGTCGATAGGCATTTCAGATATAGGTGTCGATAGGCATTTCAGATATAGGTGTCGATAGGCATTTCAGATATAGGTGTCGATAGGCATTTCAGATATAGGTCTCGATAGGCATTTCAGATATAGGTGTCGATAGGCATTTCAGATATAGGTGTCGATAGGCATTTCAGATATAGGTGACGATAGGCATTTCAAATATAGGTGCTGATAGGCATTTCAGATGTAGTTTCCGATAGGCATTTCAAAAATAGGTGTCGATAGGCATTTCAGATATAGGTGTCCATAGGCATTTCAGATATAGGTGTCGATAGGCATTTCAGATATAGGTGCCGATAGGCATTTCAGATATAGCTGCCGATTGGCATTTTAAAAATAGGTGCCGATAGGCATTTCAGATATAGAAGCCGATAGGCATTTCAAATATAGGTGCCGATAGGCACTCCAGATATGGTTGCCGATAGGCATTTCAAATATAGGTGCTGATAGGCATTTCAGATGTAGTTTCCGATAGGCATTTCAAAAATAGGTGTCGATAGGCATTTCAGATATAGGTGTCGATAGGCATTTCAGATATAGGTGTCGATAGGCATTTCAGATATAGGTGTCGATAGGCATTTCAGATATAGGTGTCGATAGGCATTTCAGATATAGGTGTCGATAGGCATTTCAGACATAGGTGTCGATAGGCATTTCAGATATAGGTGCCGATAGGCATTTCAGATATAGTTGCCGATATGCATTTTAAAAATAGGTGCCGATAGGCATTTCAGATATAGAAGCCGATAGGCATTTCAAATATAGGTGCCGATAGGCATTCCAGATATAGTTGCCGATAGGCATTTCAAATACAGGTGCTGATAGGCATTCCAGATGTAGTTTCCGATAGGCATTTCAGATATAGGTGTAGATAGGCATATCAGATATAGTTGCCGATAGGCATTTAAAATATAGGTATCGATAGGCATTTCAAATATAGGTGTCGATAGGCATTTCAGATATAAATGCCGAAAGGCATTTCAGATATAGGTGCCGATAGGCATTTGTGATGTAGTTTCCGATAGGCATTTCAAAAATAGGTGCCGATGGGCATTTTAGATATAGGTGCCGATAGGCATTTCAGATATAGTTGCCGATTGGCATTTTAAAAATAGGTGCCGATAGGCATTTCAGATATAGAAGCCGATAGGCATTTCAAATATAGGTGCCGATAGGCATTCCAAATATGGTTGCCGATAGGCATTTCAAATATAGGTGCTGATAGGTATTTCAGATGTAGTTTCCGATAGGCATTTCAAAAATAGGTGCCGATAGGCATTTCAGATATAGGTGCCGATTGGCATTTTAAAAACAGGTGCCGATAGGCATTTTAGATATAGTTGCCGATTGGCATTTTAAAAATAGGTGTCGATAGGCATTTCAGATATAGAAGCCGATAGGCATTTCAAATATAGGTGTCGATAGGCATTTCAAATATGGTTGCCGATATGCACTTCAAATATAGGTGATGATAGGCATTTCAGATATAGGTGTCGATAGGCGTTTCAGATATAGGTGTCGATAGGCATTTCAGATATAGGTGTCGATAGGCATTTCAGATATAGGTACCGATAGGCATTTCAGATATAGTTGCCGATTGGCATTTTAAAAATAGGTGCCGATAGGCATTTCAGATATAGAAGCCGATAGGCATTTCAAATATAGTTGCCGATAGGCATTCCAGATATGGTTGCCGATAGGCATTTCAAATATAGGTGCTGATATGCATTTCAGATGTAGTTTCCGATAGGCATTTCAAAAATAGGTGTCGATAGGCATTTCAGATATAGGTGTCGATAGGCATTTCAGATATAGGTGTCGATAGGCATTTCCGATATAGGTGTCGATAGGCTTTTCAGATATAGGTGTCGATAGGCATTTCAGATATAGGTGTCGATAGGCATTTCAGTTATTTGTGTCGATAGGCATTTCAGATATAGGTGTCGATAGGCATTTCAGATATAGGTGTCGATAGGCATTTCAGATATAGGTGTCGATTGGCATTTCAGATATAGGTGTCGATAGGCATTTTAGATATAGGTGCCGATAGGCATTTCAGATATAGTGGCCGATTGGCATTTTAAAAATAGGTGCCGATAGGCATTTCAGATATAGAAGCCGATAGGCATTTCAAATATAGGTGCCGATAGGCATTCCAGATATGGTTGCCGATAGGCATTTCAAATATAGGTGCTGATAGGCATTTCAGATGTAGTTTCCGATAGGCATTTCAAAAATAGGTGTCGATAGGCATTTCAGATATAGGTGTCGATAGGCATTTCAGATATAGGTGTCGATAGGCATTTCAGATATAGGTGTCGATAGGCATTTCAGATATAGGTGTCGATAGGCATTTCAGATATAGGTGTCGATAGGCATTTCAGATATAGGTGTCGATAGGCATTTCAGATATAGGTGCCGATAGGCATTTCAGATATAGTTGCCGATTGGCATTTTAAAAATAGGTGCCGATAGGCATTTCAGATATAGAAGCCGATAGGCATTTCAAATATAGGTGCCGATAGGCATTCCAGATATGGTTGCCGATAGGCATTTCAAATATAGGTGCTTATAGGCATTTCAGATGTAGTTTCCGATAGGCATTTCAAAAATAGGTGTCGATAGGCATTTCAGATATAGGTGTCGATAGGCATTTCAGATATAGGTGTCGATAGGCATTTCAGATATAAGTGTCGATAGGCATTTCAGATATAGGTGTCGATAGGCATTTCAGATATAGGTGTCGATAGGCATTTCAGATATAGGTGTCGATAGGCATTTCAGATATAGGTGTCGATAGGCATTTCAGATATAGGTGTCGATAGGCATTTCAGATATAGGTGTCGATAGGCATTTCAGATATAGGTGTCGATAGGCATTTCAGATATATGTGTCGATAGTCATTTCAGATATAGGTGTCGATAGGCATTTCAGATATAGGTGTCGATAGGCATTTCAGATATAGGTGTCGATAGGCATTTCAGATATAGGTGTCGAAAGGCATTTCAGATATAGGTGTTGATAGGCATTTCAGATATAGGTGTCGATAGGCATTTCAGATATAGGTGTCGATAGGCATTTCAGATATAGGTGTCGATAGGCATTTCAGATATAGGTGTCGAAAGGCATTTCAGATATAGGTGTCGATAGGCATTTCAGATATAGGTGTCGATAGGCATTTCAGATATAGGTGTCGATAGGCATTTCAGATATAGGTGCCGATAGGCATTTCAGATATAGTTGCCGATTGGCATTTTAAAAATAGGTGCCGATAGGCATTTCAGATATAGAAGCCGATAGGCATTTCAAATATAGATGCCGATAGGCATTCCAGATATGGTTGCCGATAGGCATTTCAAATATAGGTGCTGATAGGCATTTCAGATGTAGTTTCCGATAGGCATTTCAAAAATAGGTGTCGATAGGCATTTCAGATATAGGTGTCGATAGGCATTTCAGATATAGGTGTCGATAGGCATTTCAGATATAGGTGTCGATAGGCATTTCAGATATAGGTCTCGATAGGCATTTCAGATATAGGTGTCGATAGGCATTTCAGATATAGGTGTCGATAGGCATTTCAGATATAGGTGACGATAGGCATTTCAGATATAGGTGTCGATAGGCAATTCAGATATAGGTGTCGATAGGCATTTCAGATATAGGTGTCGATAGGCATTTCAGATATAGGTGTCGATAGGCATTTCAGATATAGGTGTCGATAGGCATTTCAGATATAGGTGCCGATAGGCATTTCAGATATAGTTGCCGATTGGCATTTTAAAAATAGGTGCCGATAGGCATTTCAGATATAGAAGCCGATAGGCATTTCAAATATAGGTGCCGATAGGCATTCCAGAAATGGTTTCCGATAGGCATTTCAAATATAGGTGCTGATAGGCATTTCAGATGTAGTTTCCGATAGGCATTTCAAAAATAGGTGTCGATAGGCATTTCAGATATAGGTGTCGATAGGCATTTCAGATATAGGTGTCGATAGGCATTTCAGATATAGGTGTCGATAGGCATTTCAGATATAGGTGTCGATAGGCATTTCAGATATAGGTGTCGATAGGCATTTCAGATATAGGTGTCGAAAGGCATTTCAGATATAGGTGTTGATAGGCATTTCAGATATAGGTGTCGATAGGCATTTCAGATATAGGTGTCGATAGGCATTTCAGATATAGGTGTCGATAGGCATTTCAGATATAGGTGTCGAAAGGCATTTCAGATATAGGTGTCGATAGGCATTTCAGATATAGGTGTCGATAGGCATTTCAGATATAGGTGTCGATAGGCATTTCAGATATAGGTGCCGATAGGCATTTCAGATATAGTTGCCGATTGGCATTTTAAAAATAGGTGCCGATAGGCATTTCAGATATAGAAGCCGATAGGCATTTCAAATATAGATGCCGATAGGCATTCCAGATATGGTTGCCGATAGGCATTTCAAATATAGGTGCTGATAGGCATTTCAGATGTAGTTTCCGATAGGCATTTCAAAAATAGGTGTCGATAGGCATTTCAGATATAGGTGTCGATAGGCATTTCAGATATAGGTGTCGATAGGCATTTCAGATATAGGTGTCGATAGGCATTTCAGATATAGGTCTCGATAGGCATTTCAGATATAGGTGTCGATAGGCATTTCAGATATAGGTGTCGATAGGCATTTCAGATATAGGTGACGATAGGCATTTCAAATATAGGTGCTGATAGGCATTTCAGATGTAGTTTCCGATAGGCATTTCAAAAATAGGTGTCGATAGGCATTTCAGATATAGGTGTCCATAGGCATTTCAGATATAGGTGTCGATAGGCATTTCAGATATAGGTGCCGATAGGCATTTCAGATATAGCTGCCGATTGGCATTTTAAAAATAGGTGCCGATAGGCATTTCAGATATAGAAGCCGATAGGCATTTCAAATATAGGTGCCGATAGGCACTCCAGATATGGTTGCCGATAGGCATTTCAAATATAGGTGCTGATAGGCATTTCAGATGTAGTTTCCGATAGGCATTTCAAAAATAGGTGTCGATAGGCATTTCAGATATAGGTGTCGATAGGCATTTCAGATATAGGTGTCGATAGGCATTTCAGATATAGGTGTCGATAGGCATTTCAGATATAGGTGTCGATAGGCATTTCAGATATAGGTGTCGATAGGCATTTCAGACATAGGTGTCGATAGGCATTTCAGATATAGGTGCCGATAGGCATTTCAGATATAGTTGCCGATATGCATTTTAAAAATAGGTGCCGATAGGCATTTCAGATATAGAAGCCGATAGGCATTTCAAATATAGGTGCCGATAGGCATTCCAGATATAGTTGCCGATAGGCATTTCAAATACAGGTGCTGATAGGCATTCCAGATGTAGTTTCCGATAGGCATTTCAGATATAGGTGCCGATAGGCATATCAGATATAGTTGCCGATAGGCATTTAAAATATAGGTATCGATAGGCATTTCAAATATAGGTGTCGATAGGCATTTCAGATATAAATGCCGAAAGGCATTTCAGATATAGGTGCCGATAGGCATTTCTGATGTGGTTGCCGATAGGCATTTCAAATATAGGTGCTGATAGGCATTTGTGATGTAGTTTCCGATAGGCATTTCAAAAATAGGTGCCGATGGGCATTTTAGATATAGGTGCCGATAGGCATTTCAGATATAGTTGCCGATTGGCATTTTAAAAATAGGTGCCGATAGGCATTTCAGATATAGAAGCCGATAGGCATTTCAAATATAGGTGCCGATAGGCATTCCAAATATGGTTGCCGATAGGCATTTCAAATATAGGTGCTGATAGGTATTTCAGATGTAGTTTCCGATAGGCATTTCAAAAATAGGTGCCGATAGGCATTTCAGATATAGGTGCCGATTGGCATTTTAAAAACAGGTGCCGATAGGCATTTTAGATATAGTTGCCGATTGGCATTTTAAAAATAGGTGTCGATAGGCATTTCAGATATAGAAGCCGATAGGCATTTCAAATATAGGTGTCGATAGGCATTTCAAATATGGTTGCCGATATGCACTTCAAATATAGGTGATGATAGGCATTTCAGATATAGGTGTCGATAGGCGTTTCAGATATAGGTGTCGATAGGCATTTCAGATATAGGTGTCGATAGGCATTTCAGATATAGGTACCGATAGGCATTTCAGATATAGTTGCCGATTGGCATTTTAAAAATAGGTGCCGATAGGCATTTCAGATATAGAAGCCGATAGGCATTTCAAATATAGTTGCCGATAGGCATTCCAGATATGGTTGCCGATAGGCATTTCAAATATAGGTGCTGATATGCATTTCAGATGTAGTTTCCGATAGGCATTTCAAAAATAGGTGTCGATAGGCATTTCAGATATAGGTGTCGATAGGCATTTCAGATATAGGTGTCGATAGGCATTTCCGATATAGGTGTCGATAGGCTTTTCAGATATAGGTGTCGATAGGCATTTCAGATATAGGTGTCGATAGGCATTTCAGTTATTTGTGTCGATAGGCATTTCAGATATAGGTGTCGATAGGCATTTCAGATATAGGTGTCGATAGGCATTTCAGATATAGGTGTCGATTGGCATTTCAGATATAGGTGTCGATAGGCATTTTAGATATAGGTGCCGATAGGCATTTCAGATATAGTGGCCGATTGGCATTTTAAAAATAGGTGCCGATAGGCATTTCAGATATAGAAGCCGATAGGCATTTCAAATATAGGTGCCGATAGGCATTCCAGATATGGTTGCCGATAGGCATTTCAAATATAGGTGCTGATAGGCATTTCAGATGTAGTTTCCGATAGGCATTTCAAAAATAGGTGTCGATAGGCATTTCAGATATAGGTGTCGATAGGCATTTCAGATATAGGTGTCGATAGGCATTTCAGATATAGGTGTCGATAGGCATTTCAGATATAGGTGTCGATAGGCATTTCAGATATAGGTGTCGATAGGCATTTCAGATATAGGTGTCGATAGGCATTTCAGATATAGGTGCCGATAGGCATTTCAGATATAGTTGCCGATTGGCATTTTAAAAATAGGTGCCGATAGGCATTTCAGATATAGAAGCCGATAGGCATTTCAAATATAGGTGCCGATAGGCATTCCAGATATGGTTGCCGATAGGCATTTCAAATATAGGTGCTTATAGGCATTTCAGATGTAGTTTCCGATAGGCATTTCAAAAATAGGTGTCGATAGGCATTTCAGATATAGGTGTCGATAGGCATTTCAGATATAGGTGTCGATAGGCATTTCAGATATAAGTGTCGATAGGCATTTCAGATATAGGTGTCGATAGGCATTTCAGATATAGGTGTCGATAGGCATTTCAGATATAGGTGTCGATAGGCATTTCAGATATAGGTGTCGATAGGCATTTCAGATATAGGTGTCGATAGGCATTTCAGATATAGGTGTCGATAGGCATTTCAGATATAGGTGTCGATAGGCATTTCAGATATATGTGTCGATAGTCATTTCAGATATAGGTGTCGATAGGCATTTCAGATATAGGTGTCGATAGGCATTTCAGATATAGGTGTCGATAGGCATTTCAGATATAGGTGTCGAAAGGCATTTCAGATATAGGTGTTGATAGGCATTTCAGATATAGGTGTCGATAGGCATTTCAGATATAGGTGTCGATAGGCATTTCAGATATAGGTGTCGATAGGCATTTCAGATATAGGTGTCGAAAGGCATTTCAGATATAGGTGTCGATAGGCATTTCAGATATAGGTGTCGATAGGCATTTCAGATATAGGTGTCGATAGGCATTTCAGATATAGGTGCCGATAGGCATTTCAGATATAGTTGCCGATTGGCATTTTAAAAATAGGTGCCGATAGGCATTTCAGATATAGAAGCCGATAGGCATTTCAAATATAGATGCCGATAGGCATTCCAGATATGGTTGCCGATAGGCATTTCAAATATAGGTGCTGATAGGCATTTCAGATGTAGTTTCCGATAGGCATTTCAAAAATAGGTGTCGATAGGCATTTCAGATATAGGTGTCGATAGGCATTTCAGATATAGGTGTCGATAGGCATTTCAGATATAGGTGTCGATAGGCATTTCAGATATAGGTCTCGATAGGCATTTCAGATATAGGTGTCGATAGGCATTTCAGATATAGGTGTCGATAGGCATTTCAGATATAGGTGACGATAGGCATTTCAGATATAGGTGTCGATAGGCAATTCAGATATAGGTGTCGATAGGCATTTCAGATATAGGTGTCGATAGGCATTTCAGATATAGGTGTCGATAGGCATTTCAGATATAGGTGTCGATAGGCATTTCAGATATAGGTGCCGATAGGCATTTCAGATATAGTTGCCGATTGGCATTTTAAAAATAGGTGCCGATAGGCATTTCAGATATAGAAGCCGATAGGCATTTCAAATATAGGTGCCGATAGGCATTCCAGAAATGGTTTCCGATAGGCATTTCAAATATAGGTGCTGATAGGCATTTCAGATGTAGTTTCCGATAGGCATTTCAAAAATAGGTGTCGATAGGCATTTCAGATATAGGTGTCGATAGGCATTTCAGATATAGGTGTCGATAGGCATTTCAGATATAGGTGTCGATAGGCATTTCAGATATAGGTGTCGATAGGCATTTCAGATATAGGTGTCGATAGGCATTTCAGATATAGGTGTCGAAAGGCATTTCAGATATAGGTGTTGATAGGCATTTCAGATATAGGTGTCGATAGGCATTTCAGATATAGGTGTCGATAGGCATTTCAGATATAGGTGTCGATAGGCATTTCAGATATAGGTGTCGAAAGGCATTTCAGATATAGGTGTCGATAGGCATTTCAGATATAGGTGTCGATAGGCATTTCAGATATAGGTGTCGATAGGCATTTCAGATATAGGTGCCGATAGGCATTTCAGATATAGTTGCCGATTGGCATTTTAAAAATAGGTGCCGATAGGCATTTCAGATATAGAAGCCGATAGGCATTTCAAATATAGATGCCGATAGGCATTCCAGATATGGTTGCCGATAGGCATTTCAAATATAGGTGCTGATAGGCATTTCAGATGTAGTTTCCGATAGGCATTTCAAAAATAGGTGTCGATAGGCATTTCAGATATAGGTGTCGATAGGCATTTCAGATATAGGTGTCGATAGGCATTTCAGATATAGGTGTCGATAGGCATTTCAGATATAGGTCTCGATAGGCATTTCAGATATAGGTGTCGATAGGCATTTCAGATATAGGTGTCGATAGGCATTTCAGATATAGGTGACGATAGGCATTTCAGATATAGGTGTCGATAGGCAATTCAGATATAGGTGTCGATAGGCATTTTAGATATAGGTGTCGATAGGCATTTCAGATATAGGTGTCGATAGGCATTTCAGATATAGGTGTCGATAGGCATTTCAGATATAGGTGCCGATAGGCATTTCAGATATAGTTGCCGATTGGCATTTTAAAAATAGGTGCCGATAGGCATTTCAGATATAGAAGCCGATAGGCATTTCAAATATAGGTGCCGATAGGCATTCCAGAAATGGTTTCCGATAGGCATTTCAAATATAGGTGCTGATAGGCATTTCAGATGTAGTTTCCGATAGGCATTTCAAAAATAGGTGTCGATAGGCATTTCAGATATAGGTGTCGATAGGCATTTCAGATATAGGTGTCGATAGGCATTTCAGATATAGGTGTCGATAGGCATTTCAGATATAGGTGTCGATAGGCATTTCAGATATAGGTGTCGATAGGCATTTCAGATATAGGTGTCGATAGGCATTTCAGATATAGGTGTCGATAGGCATTTCAGATATAGTTGCCGATTGGCATTTTAAAAATAGGTGCCGATAGGCATTTCAGATATAGAAGCCGATAGGCATTTCAAATATAGGTGCTGATAGGCATTTCAGATGTAGTTTCCGATAGGCATTTCAAAAATAGGTGTCGATAGGCATTTCAGATATAGGTGTCGATAGGCATTTCAGATATAGGTGTCGATAGGCATTTCAGATATAGGTGTCGATAGGCATTTCAGATATAGGTGTCGATAGGCATTTCAGATATAGGTGTCGATAGGCATTTCAGATATAGGTGTCGAAAGGCATTTCAGATATAGGTGTTGATAGGCATTTCAGATATAGGTGTCGATAGGCATTTCAGATATAGGTGTCGATAGGCATTTCAGATATAGGTGTCGATAGGCATTTCAGATATAGGTGTCGAAAGGCATTTCAGATATAGGTGTCGATAGGCATTTCAGATATAGGTGTCGATAGGCATTTCAGATATAGGTGTCGATAGGCATTTCAGATATAGGTGCCGATAGGCATTTCAGATATAGTTGCCGATTGGCATTTTAAAAATAGGTGCCGATAGGCATTTCAGATATAGAAGCCGATAGGCATTTCAAATATAGATGCCGATAGGCATTCCAGATATGGTTGCCGATAGGCATTTCAAATATAGGTGCTGATAGGCATTTCAGATGTAGTTTCCGATAGGCATTTCAAAAATAGGTGTCGATAGGCATTTCAGATATAGGTGTCGATAGGCATTTCAGATATAGGTGTCGATAGGCATTTCAGATATAGGTGTCGATAGGCATTTCAGATATAGGTCTCGATAGGCATTTCAGATATAGGTGTCGATAGGCATTTCAGATATAGGTGTCGATAGGCATTTCAGATATAGGTGTCGATAGGCATTTCAGATATAGGTGTCGATAGGCATTTCAGATATAGGTGCCGATAGGCATTTCAGATATAGTTGCCGATTGGCATTTTAAAAATAGGTGCCGATAGGCATTTCAGATATAGAAGCCGATAGGCATTTCAAATATAGATGCCGATAGGCATTCCAGATATGGTTGCCGATAGGCATTTCAAATATAGGTGCTGATAGGCATTTCAGATGTAGTTTCCGATAGGCATTTCAAAAATAGGTGTCGATAGGCATTTCAGATATAGGTGTCGATAGGCATTTCAGATATAGGTGTCGATAGGCATTTCAGATATAGGTGTCGATAGGCATTTCAGATATAGGTCTCGATAGGCATTTCAGATATAGGTGTCGATAGGCATTTCAGATATAGGTGTCGATAGGCATTTCAGATATAGGTGACGATAGGCATTTCAGATATAGGTGTCGATAGGCAATTCAGATATAGGTGTCGATTGGCATTTTAAAAATAGGTGCCGATAGGCATTTTGTATATAGAAGCCGATAGGCATTTCAAATATAGGTGCCGATAGGCATTCCAGATATGGTTGCCGATAGGCATTTCAAATATAGGTGCTGATAGGCATTTCAGATGTAGTTTCCGATAGGCATTTCAAAAATAGGTGTCGATAGGCATTTCAGATATAGGTGTCGATAGGCATTTCAGATATAGGTGTGGATAGGCATTTCAGATATAGGTGTCGATAGGCATTTCAGATATAGGTGTCGATAGGCATTTCAGATATAGGTGTCGATACGCATTTCAGATATAAGTGCCGATAGGCATTTCAGATATAGTTGCCGATTAGCATTTTAAAAATATGTGCCGATAGGCATTTCAGATATAGAAGCCGATAGGCATTTCAAATATAGGTGCCGATAGGCATTCCAGATATGGTTGCCGATAGGCATTTCAAATATAGGTGCTGATAGGCATTTCAGATGTAGTTTCCGATAGGCATTTCAAAAATAGGTGTCGATAGGCATTTCAGATATAGGTGTCGATAGGCATTTCAGATATAGGTGTCGATAGGCATTTCAGATATAGGTGTCGATAGGCATTTCAGATATAGGTGTCGATAGGCATTTCATATATAGGTGTCGATAGGCATTTCAGATATAGGTGTCGATAGGCATTTCAGATATAGGTGTCCATAGGCATTTCAGATATAGGTGTCGATAGGCATTTCAGATATAGGTGCCGATAGGCATTTCAGATATAGCTGCCGATTGGCATTTTAAAAATAGGTGCCGATAGGCATTTCAGATATAGAAGCCGATAGGCATTTCAAATATAGGTGCCGATAGGCACTCCAGATATGGTTGCCGATAGGCATTTCAAATATAGGTGCTGATAGGCATTTCAGATGTAGTTTCCGATAGGCATTTCAAAAATAGGTGTCGATAGGCATTTCAGATATAGGTGTCGATAGGCATTTCAGATATAGGTGTCGATAGGCATTTCAGATATAGGTGTCGATAGGCATTTCAGATATAGGTGTCGATAGGCATTTCAGATATAGGTGTCGATAGGCATTTCAGATATAGGTGTCGATAGGCATTTCAGACATAGGTGTCGATAGGCATTTCAGATATAGGTGCCGATAGGCATTTCAGATATAGTTGCCGATATGCATTTTAAAAATAGGTGCCGATAGGCATTTCAGATATAGAAGCCGATAGGCATTTCAAATATAGGTGCCGATAGGCATTCCAGATATGGTTGCCGATAGGCATTTCAAATACAGGTGCTGATAGGCATTCCAGATGAAGTAGTCGATAGGCATTTCAGATATAGGTGCCGATAGGCATATCAGATATAGTTGCCGATAGGCATTTAAAATATAGGTATCGATAGGCATTTCAAATATAGGTGTCGATAGGCATTTCAGATATAAATGCCGAAAGGCATTTCAGATATAGGTGCCGATAGGCATTTCTGATGTGGTTGCCGATAGGCATTTCAAATATAGGTGCTGATAGGCATTTGTGATGTAGTTTCCGATAGGCATTTCAAAAATAGGTGCCGATGGGCATTTTAGATATAGGTGCCGATAGGCATTTCAGATATAGTTGCCGATTGGCATTTTAAAAATAGGTGCCGATAGGCATTTCAGATATAGAAGCCGATAGGCATTTCAAATATAGGTGCCGATAGGCATTCCAAATATGGTTGCCGATAGGCATTTCAAATATAGGTGCTGATAGGTATTTCAGATGTAGTTTCCGATAGGCATTTCAAAAATAGGTGCCGATAGGCATTTCAGATATAGGTGCCGATTGGCATTTTAAAAACAGGTGCCGATAGGCATTTTAGATATAGTTGCCGATTGGCATTTTAAAAATAGGTGTCGATAGGCATTTCAGATATAGAAGCCGATAGGCATTTCAAATATAGTTGCCGATAGGCATTCCAGATATGGTTGCCGATAGGCATTTCAAATATAGGTGCTGATATGCATTTCAGATGTAGTTTCCGATAGGCATTTCAAAAATAGGTGTCGATAGGCATTTCAGATATAGGTGTCGATAGGCATTTCAGATATAGGTGTCGATAGGCATTTCCGATATAGGTGTCGATAGGCTTTTCAGATATAGGTGTCGATAGGCATTTCAGATATAGGTGTCGATAGGCATTTCAGTTATTTGTGTCGATAGGCATTTCAGATATAGGTGTCGATAGGCATTTCAGATATAGGTGTCGATAGGCATTTCAGATATAGGTGTCGATAGGCATTTCAGATATAGGTGTCGATAGGCATTTCAGATATAGGTGTCGATTGGCATTTCAGATATAGGTGTCGATAGGCATTTTAGATATAGGTGCCGATAGGCATTTCAGATATAGTTGCCGATTGGCATTTTAAAAATAGGTGCCGATAGGCATTTCAGATATAGAAGCCGATAGGCATTTCAAATATAGGTGCCGATAGGCATTCCAGATATGGTTGCCGATAGGCATTTCAAATATAGGTGCTGATAGGCATTTCAGATGTAGTTTCCGATAGGCATTTCAAAAATAGGTGTCGATAGGCATTTCAGATATAGGTGTCGATAGGCATTTCAGATATAGGTGTCGATAGGCATTTCAGATATAGGTGTCGATAGGCATTTCAGATATAGGTGTCGATAGGCATTTCAGATATAGGTGTCGATAGGCATTTCAGATATAGGTGTCGATAGGCATTTCAGATATAGGTGCCGATAGGCATTTCAGATATAGTTGCCGATTGGCATTTTAAAAATAGGTGCCGATAGGCATTTCAGATATAGAAGCCGATAGGCATTTCAAATATAGGTGCCGATAGGCATTCCAGATATGGTTGCCGATAGGCATTTCAAATATAGGTGCTTATAGGCATTTCAGATGTAGTTTCCGATAGGCATTTCAAAAATAGGTGTCGATAGGCATTCCAGATATAGGTGTCGATAGGCATTTCAGATATAGGTGTCGATAGGCATTTCAGATATAAGTGTCGATAGGCATTTCAGATATAGGTGTCGATAGGCATTTCAGATATAGGTGTCGATAGGCATTTCAGATATAGGTGTCGATAGGCATTTCAGATATAGGTGTCGATAGGCATTTCAGATATAGGTGTCGATAGGCATTTCAGATATAGGTGTCGATAGGCATTTCAGATATAGGTGTCGATAGGCATTTCAGATATATGTGTCGATAGGCATTTCAGATATAGGTGTCGATAGGCATTTCAGATATAGGTGTCGATAGGCATTTCAGATATAGGTGTCGATAGGCATTTCAGATATAGATGTCGAAAGGCATTTCAGATATAGGTGTCGATAGGCATTTCAGATATAGGTGTCGATAGGCATTTCAGATATAGGTGTCGATAGGCATTTCAGATATAGGTGTCGATAGGCATTTCAGATATAGGTGTCGAAAGGCATTTCAGATATAGGTGTCGATAGGCATTTCAGATATAGGTGTCGATAGGCATTTCAGATATAGGTGTCGATAGGCATTTCAGATATAGGTGCCGATAGGCATTTCAGATATAGTTGCCGATTGGCATTTTAAAAATAGGTGCCGATAGGCATTTCAGATATAGAAGCCGATAGGCATTTCAAATATAGGTGCCGATAGGCATTCCAGATATGGTTGCCGATAGGCATTTCAAATATAGGTGCTGATAGGCATTTCAGATGTAATTTCCGATAGGCATTTCAAAAATAGGTGTCGATAGGCATTTCAGATATAGGTGTCGATAGGCATTTCAGATATAGGTGTCGATAGGCATTTCAGATATAGGTGTCGATAGGCATTTCAGATATAGGTGTCGATAGGCATTTCAGATATAGGTGTCGATAGGCATTTCAGATATAGGTGTCGATAGGCATTTCAGATATAGGTGTCGATAGGCATTTCAGATATAGGTGTCGATAGGCAATTCAGATATAGGTGTCGATAGGCATTTCAGATATAGGTGTCGATAGGCATTTCAGATATAGGTGTCGATAGGCATTTCAGATATAGGTGTCGATAGGCATTTCAGATATAGGTGCCGATAGGCATTTCAGATATAGTTGCCGATTGGCATTTTAAAAATAGGTGCCGATAGGCATTTCAGATATAGAAGCCGATAGGCATTTCAAATATAGGTGCCGATAGGCATTCCAGAAATGGTTTCCGATAGGCATTTCAAATATAGGTGCTGATAGGCATTTCAGATGTAGTTTCCGATAGGCATTTCAAAAATAGGTGTCGATAGGCATTTCAGATATAGGTGTCGATAGGCATTTCAGATATAGGTGTCGATAGGCATTTCAGATATAGGTGTCGATAGGCATTTCAGATATAGGTGTCGATAGGCATTTCAGATATAGGTGTCGATAGGAATTTCAGATATAGGTGTCGATAGGCATTTCAGATATAGGTGTCGATAGGCATTTCAGATATAGGTGCCGATAGGCATTTCAGATATAGTTGCCGATTGGCATTTTAAAAATAGGTGCCGATAGGCATTTTAGATATAGAAGCCGATAGGCATTTCAAATATAGGTGTAGATAGGCATTCCAGATATGGTTGCCGATAGGCATTTCAAATATAGGTGCTGATAGGCATTTCAGATGTAGTTTCCGATAGGCATTTCAAAAATAGGTGTCGATAGGCATTTCAGATATAGGTGTCGATAGGCATTTCAGATATAGGTGTGGATAGGCATTTCAGATATAGGTGTCGATAGGCATTTCAGATATAGGTGTCGATAGGCATTTCAGATATAGGTGTCGATAGGCATTTCAGATATAAGTGCCGATAGGCATTTCAGATATAGTTGCCGATTAGCATTTTAAAAATAGGTGCCGATAGGCATTTCAGATATAGAAGCCGATAGGCATTTCAAATATAGGTGCCGATAGGCATTCCAGACATGGTTGCCGATAGGCATTTCAAATATAGGTGCTGATAGGCATTTCAGATGTAGTTTCCGATAGGCATTTCAAAAATAGGTGTCGATAGGCATTTCAGATATAGGTGTCGATAGGCATTTCAGATATAGGTGTCGATAGGCATTTCAGATATAGGTGTCGATAGGCATTTCATATATAGGTGTCGATAGGCATTTCAGATATAGGTGTCGATAGGCATTTCAGATATAGGTGTCGATAGGCATTTCAGATATAGGTGTCGATAGGCATTTCAGATATAGGTGTCGATAGGCATTTCAGATATAGGTGCCGATAGGCATTTCAGATATAGCTGCCGATTGGCATTTTAAAAATAGGTGCCGATAGGCATTTCAGATATAGAAGCCGATAGGCATTTCAAATATAGGTGCCGATAGGCATTCCAGATATGGTTGCCGATAGGCATTTCAAATATAGGTGCTGATAGGCATTTCAGATGTAGTTTCCGATAGGCATTTCAAAAATAGGTGTCGATAGGCATTTCAGATATAGGTGTCGATAGGCATTTCAGATATAGGTGTCGATAGGCATTTCAGATATAGGTGTCGATAGGCATTTCAGATATAGGTGTCGATAGGCATTTCAGATATAGGTGTCGATAGGCATTTCAGATATAGGTGTCGATAGGCATTTCAGATATAGGTGTCGATAGGCATTTCAGACATAGGTGTCGATAGGCATTTCAGATATAGGTGCCGATAGGCATTTCAGATATAGTTGCCGATTGGCATTTTAAAAATAGGTGCCGATAGGCATTTCAGATATAGAAGCCGATAGGCATTTCAAATATAGGTGCCGATAGGCATTCCAGATATGGTTGCCGATAGGCATTTCAAATATAGGTGCTGATAGGAATTTCAGATGTAGTTTCCGATAGGCATTTCAAAAATAGGTGTCGATAGGCATTTCAGATATAGGTGTCGTAGGCATTTCAGATATAGGTGTCGATAGGCATTTCAAAAATAGGTGTCGATAGGCATTTCAGATATAGGTGTCGATAGGCATTTCAGATATAGGTGTCGATAGGCATTTCAGATATAGGTGTCGATAGGCATTTCAGATATAGGTGTCGATAGGCATTTCAGATATAGGTGCCGATAGGCATTTCAGATATAGTTGCCGATTGACATTTTAAAAATAGGTGCCGATAGGCATTTCAGATAAAGAAGCCGATAGGCATTTCAAATATAGGTGCCGATAGGCATTCCAGATATGAATGCCGATAGGCATTTCAAATATAGGTGCTGATAGGCATTTCAGATGTAGTTTCCGATAGGCATTTCAAAAATAGGTGTCGATAGGCATTTCAGATATAGGTGTCGATAGGCATTTCAGATATAGGTGTCGATAGGCATTTCAGATATAGGTGTCGTAGGCATTTCAGATATAGGTGTCGATAGGCATTTCAGATATAGGTGTCGATAGGCATTTCAGATATAAGTGTCGATAGGCATTTCAGATATAGGTGTCGATAGGCATTTCAGATATAGGTGTCGATAGGCATTTCAGATATAGGTGTCGATAGGCATTTCAGATATAGGTGTCGATAGGCATTTCAGATATAGGTGCCGATAGGCATTTCAGATATAGTTGCCAATTGGCATTTTAAAAATAGGTGCCGATAGGCATTTCAGATATAGAAGCCGATAGGCATTTCAAATATAGGTGCCGATAGGCATTCCAGATATGGTTGCCGATAGGCATTTCAAAAATAGGTGCTGATAGGCATTTCAGATGTAGTTTCCGATAGGCATTTCAAAAATAGGTGTCGATAGGCATTTCAGATATAGGTGTCGATAGGCATTTCAGATATAGGTGTCGATAGGCATTTCAGATATAGGTGTCGATAGGCATTTCAGATATAGGTGTCGATAGGCATTTCAGATATAGGTGTCGATAGGCATTTCAGATATAGGTGTCGATAGGCATTTCAGATATAGGTGTCGATAGGCATTTCAGATATAGGTGTCGATAGGCATTTCAGATATAGGTGCCGATAGGCATTTCAGATATAGTTGCTGATTGGCATTTTAAAAATAGGTGCCGATAGGCATTTCAGATATAGAAGCCGATAGGCATTTCAAATATAGGTGCCGATAGGCATTCCAGATATGGTTGCCGATAGGCATTTCAAATATAGGTGCTGATAGGCATTTCAGATGTAGTTTCCGATAGGCATTTCAAAAATATGTGTCGATAGGCATTTCAGATATAGGTGTCGATAGGCATTTCAGATATAGGTGTCGATAGGCATTTCAGATATAGGTGTCGATAGGCATTTCAGATATAGGTGTCGATAGGCATTTCAGATATAGGTGTCGATAGGCATTTCAGATATAGGTGTCGATAGGCATTTCAGATATAGGTGTCGATAGGCATTTCAGACATAGGTGTCGATAGGCATTTCAGATATAGGTGTCGATAGGCATTTCAGATATAGGTGTCGATAGGCATTTCAGATATAGGTGTCGATACGCATTTCAGATATAGGTGTCGATAGGCATTTCAGATATAGGTGTCGATAGGCATTTCAGATATAGGTGTCGATAGGCATTTCAGATATAGGTGTCGAAAGGCATTTCAGATATAGGTGTCGATAGGCATTTCAGATATAGGTGTCGATAGGCATTTCAGTTATAGGTGTCGATAGGCATTTTAGATATAGGTGCCGATAGGCATTTCAGATATAGTTGCTGATTGGCATTTTAAAAATAGGTGCCGATAGGCATTTCAGATATAGAAGCCGATAGGCATTTCAAATATAGGTGCCGATAGGCATTCCAGATATGGTTGCCGATAGGCATTTCAAATATAGGTGCTGATAGGCATTTCAGATGTAGTTTCCGATAGGCATTTCAAAAATAGGTGTCGATAGGCATTTCAGATATAGGTGTCGATAGGCATTTCAGATATAGGTGTCGAAAGGCATTTCAGATATAGGTGTCGATAGGCATTTCAGATATAGGTGTCGATAGGCATTTCAGATATAGGTGTCGATAGGCATTTCAGATATAGGTGACGATAGGCATTTCAGATATAGGTGTCGATAGGCATTTCAGATATAGGTGTCGATAGGCATTTCAGATATAGGTGCCGATAGGCATTTCAGATATGGTTGCCGATTGGCATTTTAAAAATAGGTGCCGATAGGCATTTCAGATATAGAAGCCGATAGGCATTTCAAATATAGGTGCCGATAGGCATTCCAGATATGGTTGCCGATAGGCATTTCAAATATAGGTGCTAATAGGCATTTCAGATGTAGTTTCCGATAGGCATTTCAAAAACAGGTGCCGATAGGCATTTCAGATATAGGTGCCGATAGGCATTTCAGATATAGTTGCCGATTGGCATTTTAAAAATAGGTGCCGATAGGCATTTTAGATGTAGAAGCCGATAGGTATTTCAAATATAGGTGTCGATAGGCATTTCAGATATGTTTGCCGATAGGCATTTCAAATATAGGTGCTAATAGGCATTTCAGATGTAGTTTCCGATAGGCATTTCAAAAACAGGTGCCGATAGGCATTTCAGATATAGGTGCCGATAGGCATTTCAGATATAGTTGCCGATTGGCATTTTAAAAATAGGTGCCGATAGGCATTTTAGATGTAGTTTCCGATAGGCATTTCAAAAATAGGTGCCGATAGGCATTTCAGATATAGGTGCCGATAGGCATATCAGATATAGTTGCCGATAGGCATTTAAAATATAGGTGCCGATAGGCATTTCAAATATAGGTGTCGATAGGCATTTCAGATATAAATGCCGAATGGCATTTCAGATATAGGTACCGATAGGCATTTCTGATGTGGTTCCTGATAGGCATTTCAAATATAGGTGCTGATAGGCATTTCAGATGTAGTTTCCGATAGGCATTTCAAAAATAGGTGCCGATAGGCATTTCAGATATAAATGCCGATAGGCATTTCAGATATAGTTACCGATTGGCATTTTAAAAATAGGTGCCGATAGGCATTTTAGATATAGAAGCCAATAGGCATTTCAAATATAGGTGCCGATAGGCATTCCAGATATGGTTGCCGATAGGCATTTCAAATATAGGTGCTGATAGGCGTTTCAGATGTAGTTTCCGATAGGCATTTCAAAAATTGGTGCCGATAGGCATATCAGATATAGGTGCCGATAGGCATTTCAGATATAGTTGCCGATTGGCATTTTGAAAACAGGTGCCGATAGGCATTTCAGATTTAGAAGCCGATAGGTATTTCAAATATAGGTGTCGATAGGCATTTCAGATATGGTTGTCAATAGGCATTTCAAATATAGGTGTCGATTGGCATTTCAGATATAGGTGTCGATAGGCATTTTAGATATAGGTGCCGATAGGCATTTCAGATATAGTTGCCGATTGGCATTTTAAAAATAGGTGCCGATAGGCATTTCAGATATAGAAGCCGATAGGCATTTCAAATATAGGTGCCGATAGGCATTCCAGATATGGTTGCCGATAGGCATTTCAAATATAGGTGCTGATAGGCATTTCAGATGTAGTTTCCGATAGGCATTTCAAAAATAGGTGTCGATAGGCATTTCAGATATAGGTGTCGATAGGCATTTCAGATATAGGTGTCGATAGGCATTTCAGATATAGGTGTCGATAGGCATTTCAGATATAGGTGTCGATAGGCATTTCAGATATAGGTGTCGATAGGCATTTCAGATATAGGTGTCGATAGGCATTTCAGATATAGGTGTCGATAGGCATTTCAGATATAGGTGCCGATAGGCATTTCAGATATAGTTGCCGATTGGCATTTTAAAAATAGGTGCCGATAGGCATTTCAGATATAGAAGCCGATAGGCATTTCAAATATAGGTGCCGATAGGCATTCCAGATATGGTTGCCGATAGGCATTTCAAATATAGGTGCTTATAGGCATTTCAGATGTAGTTTCCGATAGGCATTTCAAAAATAGGTGTCGATAGGCATTTCAGATATAGGTGTCGATAGGCATTTCAGATATAGGTGTCGATAGGCATTTCAGATATAAGTGTCGATGGGCATTTCAGATATAGGTGTCGATAGGCATTTCAGATATAGGTGTCGATAGGCATTTCAGATATAGGTGTCGATAGGCATTTCAGATATAGGTGTCGATAGGCATTTCAGATATAGGTGTCGATAGGCATTTCAGATATAGGTGTCGATAGGCATTTCAGATATAGGTGTCGATAGGCATTTCAGATATATGTGTCGATAGGCATTTCAGATATAGGTGTCGATAGGCATTTCAGATATAGGTGTCGATAGGCATTTCAGATATAGGTGTCGATAGGCATTTCAGATATAGGTGTCGAAAGGCATTTCAGATATAGGTGTCGATAGGCATTTCAGATATAGGTGTCGATAGGCATTTCAGATATAGGTGTCGATAGGCATTTCAGATATAGGTGTCGATAGGCATTTCAGATATAGGTGTCGAAAGGCATTTCAGATATAGGTGTCGATAGGCATTTCAGATATAGGTGTCGATAGGCATTTCAGATATAGGTGTCGATAGGCATTTCAGATATAGGTGCCGATAGGCATTTCAGATATAGTTGCCGATTGGCATTTTAAAAATAGGTGCCGATAGGCATTTCAGATATAGAAGCCGATAGGCATTTCAAATATAGGTGCCGATAGGCATTCCAGATATGGTTGCCGATAGGCATTTCAAATATAGGTGCTGATAGGCATTTTAGATGTAGTTTCCGATAGGCATTTCAAAAATAGGTGTCGATAGGCATTTCAGATATAGGTGTCGATAGGCATTTCAGATATAGGTGTCGATAGGCATTTCAGATATAGGTGTCGATAGGCATTTCAGATATAGGTGTCGATAGGCATTTCAGATAGAGGTGTCGATAGGCATTTCAGATATAGGTGTCGATAGGCATTTCAGATATAGGTGTCGATAGGCATTTCAGATATAGGTGTCGATAGGCATTTCAGATATAGGTGTCGATAGGCATTTCAGATATAGGTGTCGATAGGCATTTCAGATATAGGTGTCGATAGGCATTTCAGATATAGGTGTCGATAGGCATTTCAGATATAGGTGTCGATAGGCATTTCAGATATAGGTGTCGATAGGCATTTCAGATATAGGTGCCGATAGGCATTTCAGATATAGTTGCCGATTGGCATTTTAAAAATAGGTGCCGATAGGCATTTCAGATATAGAAGCCGATAGGCATTTCAAATATAGGTGCCGATAGGCATTCCAGAAATGGTTTCCGATAGGCATTTCAAATATAGGTGCTGATAGGCATTTAAGATGTAGTTTCCGATAGGCATTTCAAAAATAGGTGTCGATAGGCATTTCAGATATAGGTGTCGATAGGCATTTCAGATATAGGTGTCGATAGGCATTTCAGATATAGGTGTCGATAGGAATTTCAGATATAGGTGTCGATAGGCATTTCAGATATAGGTGTCGATAGGAATTTCAGATATAGGTGTCGATAGGCATTTCAGATATAGGTGTCGATAGGCATTTCAGATATAGGTGCCGATAGGCATTTCAGATATAGTTGCCGATTGGCATTTTAAAAATAGGTGCCGATAGGCATTTTAGATATAGAACCCGATAGGCATTTCAAATATAGGTGCCGATAGGCATTCCAGATATGGTTGCCGATAGGCATTTCAAATATAGGTGCTGATAGGCATTTCAGATGTAGTTTCCGATAGGCATTTCAAAAATAGGTGTCGATAGGCATTTCAGATATAGGTGTCGATAGGCATTTCAGATATAGGTGTCGATAGGCATTTCAGATATAGGTGTCGATAGGCATTTCAGATATAGGTGTCGATAGGCATTTCAGATATAGGTGTCGATAGGCATTTCAGATATAGGTGTCGATAGGCATTTCAGATATAGGTGCCGATAGGCATTTCAGATATAGTTGCCGATTGGCATTTTAAAAATAGGTGCCGATAGGCATTTCAGATATAGAAGCCGATAGGCATTTCAAATATAGGTGCCGATAGGCATTCCAGATATGGTTGCCGATAGGCATTTCAAATATAGGTGCTAATAGGCATTTCAGATGTAGTTTCCGATAGGCATTTCAAAAACAGGTGCCGATAGGCATTTCAGATATAGGTGCCGATAGGCATTTCAGATATAGTTGCCGATTGGCATTTTAAAAATAGGTGCCGATAGGCATTTTAGATGTAGAAGCCGATAGGTATTTCAAATATAGGTGTCGATAGGCATTTCAGATATAGTTGCCGATAGGCATTTCTAATATAGGTGCTAATAGGCATTTCAGATGTAGTTTCCGATAGGCATTTCAAAAACAGGTGCCGATAGACAATTCAGATATAGGTGCCGATAGGCATTTCAGATATATTTGCCGATTGGCATTTTAAAAATAGGTGCCGATAGGGATTTCAGATATAGAAGCCGATAGGCATTTCAAATATAGGTGCCGATAGGCATTTCAAATATAGGTGTCGATAGGCATTTCAGATATAAATGCCGAAAGGCATTTCAGATATAGGTGCCGATAGGCATTTCTGATGTGGTTGCCGATAGGCATTTCAAATATAGGTGCTGATAGGCATTTGTGATGTAGTTTCCGATAGGCATTTCAAAAATAGGTGCCGATAGGCATTTTAGATATAGGTGCCGATAGGCATTTAAGATATAGTTGCCGATTGGCATTTTAAAAATAGGTGCCGATAGGCATTATAGATATAGAAGCCGATAGGCATTTCAAATATAGGTGCCGATAGGCATTCCAGATATGGTTGCCGATAGGCATTTCAAATATAGGTGCTGATAGGCATTTCAGATGTAGTTTCCGATAGGCATTTCAAAAATAGGTGCCGATAGGCATTTTAGATATAGGTGCCGATAGGCATTTCAGATATAGATGCCAATTGGCATTTTAAAAATAGGTGCCGATAGGTATTTCAGATATAAGAGCCGATAGGCATTTCAAATATAGGTGCCGATAGGCATTCCAGATATGGTTGCCGATAGGCATTTCAAATATAGGTGCTGATAGGCATTTTAAATGTAGTTTCCGATAGGCATTTCAAAAATTGATGCCGATAGGCATTTCAGATATAGGTGCCGATAGGCATTTCAGATATAGTTGCCGATTGGCATTTTAAAAACAGGTGCCGATAGGCATTTCAGATATAGTTGCCAATTGGCATTTTAAAAATAGGTGTCGATAGGCATTTCAGATATAGAAGCCGATAGGCATTTCAAATATACGTGCCGATAGGCATTCCAGATATGGTTGCCGATAGGCATTTCAAATATAGTTGCTGATAGGCATTTCAGATGTAGTTTCCGATAGGCATTTCAAAAATTGGTGCCAATAGGCATTTCAGATATAGGTGCCGATAGGCATTTTAGATATAGTTGCCGATTGGCATTTTAAAAATAGGTGCCGATAGGCATTTCAGATATAGAAGCCGATAGGTATTTCAAATATAGGTGTCGATAGGCATTTCAGATATGGTTGCCGATATGCACTTCAATTATAGGTGCTGATAGGCATTTCAGATGTAGTTTCCGATAGGCATTTCAAAAATAGGTCCCGATAGGCATTTCAGATATAGGTGCCGATAAGCATTTCAGATATAGTTGCCGATTGGCATTTTAAAAATAGGTGCCGATAGGCATTTTAGATGTAGTTTCCGATAGGCATTTCAAAAATAGATGCCGATAGGCATTTCAGATATAGGTGCCGATAGGCATATCAGATATAGTTGCCGATAGGCATTTAAAATATAGGTGTCGATAGGCATTTCAGATATAGGTGTCGATAGGCATTTCAGATATAGGTGTCGATAGGCATTTCAGATATAGGTGTCAATAGGCATTTCAGATATAGGTGTCGATAGGCATTTCAGATATAGGTGTCGATAGGCATTTCAGATATAGGTGTCGATAGGCATTTCAGATATAGGTGCCGATAGGCATTTCAGATATAGTTGCCGATTGGCAATTTAAAAATAGGTGCCGATAGGCATTTCAGATATAGAAGCCGATAGGCATTTCAAATATAGGTGCCGATAGGCATTCCAGATATGGTTGCCGATAGGCATTTCAAATATAGGTGCTGAAAGGCATTTCAGATGTAGTTTCCGATAGGCATTTCAAAAATAGGTGTCGATAGGCATTTCAGATATAGGTGTCGATAGGCATTTCAGATATAGGTGTCGATAGGCATTTCAGATATAGTTGTCGATAGGCATTTTAGATATAGGTGTCGATAGGCATTTCAGATATAGGTGTCGATAGGCATTTCAGATATAGGTGTCGATAGGCATTTCAGATATAGGTGTCGATAGGCATTTTAGATATAGGTGCCGATAGGCAATCTAGATATAGTTGCCGATTAGCATTTTAAAAATAGGTGCCGATAGGCATTTCAGATATAGAAGCCGATTGGCATTTCAAATATAGGTGCCGATAGGCATTCCAGATATGGTTGCCGATAGGCATTTCAAATATAGGTGCTGATAGGCATTTCAGATGTAGTTTCCGATAGGCATTTCAAAAATAGGTGTCGATAGGCATTTCAGATATAGGTGTCGATAGGCATTTCAGATATAGGTGTCGATAGGCATTTCAGATATAGGTGTCGATAGGCATTTCAGATATAGGTGTCGATAGGCATTTCAGATATAGGTGTCGATAGGCATTTCAGATATAGGTGTCGATAGGCATTTCAGATATAGGTGCCGATAGGCATTTCAGATATAGTTGCCGATTGGCATTTTAAAAATAGGTGCCGATAGGCATTTCAGATATAGAAGCCGATAGGCATTTCAAATATAGGTGCCGATAGGCATTCCAGATATGGTTGCCGATAGGCATTTCAAATATAGGTGCTGATAGGCATTTCAGATGTAGTTTCCGATAGGCATTTCAAAAATAGGTGTCGATACGCATTTCAGATATAGGTGTCGATAGGCATTTCAAATATAGGTGTCGAAAGGCATTTCAGATATAGGTGTCGATAGGCATTTCAGATATAGGTGTCGATAGGCATTTCAAATATAGGTGTCGATAGGCATTTCAGATATAGGTGTCGATAAGCATTTCAGATATAGGTGTCGATAGGCATTTCAGATATAGGTGTCGATAGGCATTTCAGATATAGGTGCCGATAGGCATTTCAGATATAGTTGCCGATTGGCATTTTAAAAATAGGTGCCGATAGGCATTTCAGATATAGAAGCCGATAGGCATTTCAAATATAGGTGCCGATAGGCATTCCAGATATGGTTGCCGATAGGCATTTCAAATATAGGTGCTGATAGGCATTTCAGATGTAGTTTTCGATAGGCATTTCAAAAATAGGTGTCGATAGGCATTTCAGATATAGGTGTCGATAGGCATTTCAGATATAGGTGTCTAAAGGCATTTCAGATATAGGTGTCGATAGGCATTTCAGATATAGGTGTCGATAGGCATTTCAGATATAGGTGTCGATAGGCATTTCAGATATAGGTGTCGATAGGCATTTCAGATATAGGTGTCGATAGGCATTTCAGATATAGGTGCCGATAGGCATTTCAGATATAGTTGCCGATTGGCATTTTAAAAATAGGTGCCGATAGGCATTTCAGATATAGAAGCCGATAGGCATTTCAAATATAGGTGCCGATAGGCATTCCAGATATGGTTGCCGATAGGCATTTCAAATATAGGTGCTGATAGGCATTTCAGATGTAGTTTCCGATAGGCATTTCAAAAATAGGTGTCGATAGGCATTTCAGATATAGGTGTCGATAGGCATTTCAGATATAGGTGTCAATAGGCATTTCAGATATAGGTGACGATAGGCATTTCAGATATAGGTGTCGATAGGCATTTCAGATATAGGTGTCGATAGGCATTTCAGATATAGGTGTCGATAGGCATTTCAGATATAGGTGTCGATAGGCATTTCAGATATAGGTGTCGATAGGCATTTCAGATATAGGTGCCGATAGGCTTTTCAGATATAGTTACCGATTGGCATTTTAAAAATAGGTGCCGATAGGCATTTCAGATATAGAAGCCGATAGGCATTTCAAATATAGGTGCCGATAGGCATTCCAAATATGGTTGCCGATAGGCATTTCAAATATAGGTGCTGATAGGCATTTCAGATGTAGTTTCCGATAGGCATTTCAAAAATAGGTGTCGATAGGCATTTCAGATATAGGTGTCGATAGGCATTTCAGATATAGGTGTCGATGGGCATTTCAGATATAGGTGTCGATAGGCATTTCAGATATAGGTGTCGATAGGCATTTCAGATATAGGTGTCGATAGGCATTTCAGATATAGGTGTCGATAGGCATTTCAGATAAAGGTGCCGATAGGCATTTCAGATATAGTTGCCGATTGGCATTTTAAAAATAGGTGCCGATAGGCATTTCAGATATAGAAGCCGATAGGCATTTCAAATATAGGTGCCGATAGGCATTTCAGATATGGTTGCCGATAGGCATTTCAAATATAGGTGCTGATAGGCATTTCAGATGTAGTTTCCGATAGGCATTTCAAAAATAGGTGTCGATAGGCATTTCAGATATAGGTGTCGATAGGCATTTCAGATATAGGTGTCGATAGGCATTTCAGATATAGGTGTCGATAGGCATTTCAGATATAGGTGTCGATAGGCATTTCAGATATAGGTGTCGATAGGCATTTCAGATATAGGTGTCGATAGGCATTTCAGATATAGGTGCCGATAGGCATTTCAGATATAGTTGCCGATTGGCATTTTAAAAATAGGTGCCGATAGGCATTTCAGATATAGAAGCCGATAGGCATTTCAAATATAGGTGCCGATAGGCATTCCAGATATGGTTGCCGATAGGCATTTCAAATATAGGTGCTGATAGGCATTTCAGATGTAGTTTCCGATAGGCATTTCAGATATAGGTGTCGATAGGCATTTCAGATATAGGTGTCGATAGGCATTTCAGATATAGGTGTCGGTAGGCATTTCAGATATAGGTGCCGATAGGCATTTCAGATATAGTTGCCGATTGGCATTTTAAAAATAGGTGCCGATAGGCAATTAAGATATAGAAGCCGATAGGCATTTCAAATATAGGTGCCGATAGGCATTTCAGATATGGTTGCCGATAGGCATTTCAAATATAGGTGCTGATAGGCATTTCAGATGTAGTTTCCGATAGGCATTTCAAAAATAGGTGTCGATAGGCATTTCAGATATAGGTGTCGATAGGCATTTCAGATATAGGTGTCGATAGGCATTTCAGATATAGGTGTCGATAGGCATTTCAGATATAGGTGTCGATAGGCATTTCAGATATAGGTGTCGATAGGCATTTCAGATATAGGTGTCGATAGGCATTTCCGATATAGGTGTCGATAGGCATTTCAGATATAGGTGCCGATAGGCATTTCAGATATAGTTGCCGATTGGCATTTTAAAAATAGGTGCCGATAGGCATTTCAGATATAGAAGCCGATAGGCATTTCAAATATAGGTGCCGATAGGCATTCCAGATATGGTTGCCGATAGGCATTTCAAATATAGGTGCTGATAGGCATTTCAGATGTAGTTTCCGATAGGCATTTCAAAAATAGGTGTCGATAGGCATTTCAGATATAGGTGTCGATAGGCATTTCAGATATAGGTGTCGATAGGCATTTCAGATATAGGTGTCGATAGGCATTTCAGACATAGGTGTCGATAGGCATTTCAGATATAGGTGTCGATTGGCATTTCAGATATAGGTGGCGATAGGCATTTCAGATATAGGTGTCGATAGGCATTTCAGATATAGGTGTCGATAGGCATTTCAGATATAGGTGCCGATAGGCATTTCAGATATAGTTGCCGATTGGCATTTTAAAAATAGGTGCCGATAGGCATTTCAGATATAGAAGCCGATAGGCATTTCAAATATAGGTGCCGATAGGCATTCCAGATGTGGTTGCCGATAGGCATTTCAAATATAGGTGCTGATAGGCATTTCAGATGTAGTTTCCGATAGGCATTTCAAAAATAGGTGTCGATAGGCATTTCAGATATAGGTGTCGATAGGCATTTCAGATATAGGTGTCGATAGGCATTTTAGATATAGGTGTCGATAGGCATTTCAGATATAGTTGCCGATTGGCATTTTTAAAATAGGTGCCGATAGGCATTTCAGATATAGAAGCCGATAGGCATTTCAAATATAGGTGCCGATAGGCATTCTAGGTATGGTTGCCGATAGGCGTTTCAAATATAGGTTCTGATAGGCATTTCAGATGTAGTTTCCGATAGGCATTTCAAAAATAAGTGTCGATAGGCATTTCAGATATAGGTGTCGATAGGCATTTCAGATATAGGTGTCTATAGGCATTTCAGATATAGGTGTCGATAGGCATTTCAGATATAGGTGTCGATAGGCATTTCAGATATAGGTGTCGATAGGCATTTCAGATATAGGTGCCGATAGGCATTTTAGATATAGTTGCCGATTGGCATTTTAAAAATAGGTGCCGATAGGCATTTCAGATATGGAAGCCGATAGGCATTTCAAATATAGGTGCCGATAGGCATTCCAGATATGGTTGCCGATAGGCATTTCAAATATAGGTGCTGATAGGCATTTCAGATGTAGGTTCCGATAGGCATTTCAAAAATAGGTGTCGATAGGCATTTCAGATATAGGTGTCGATAGGCATTTCAGATATAGGTGTCGATAGGCATTTCAGATATAGGTGTCGATAGGCATTTCAGATATAGGTGTCAATAGGCATTTCAGATATAGGTGTCGATAGGCATTTCAGATATAGGTGTCGATAGGCATTTCAGATATAGGTGTCGATAGGCATTTCAGATATAGGTGTCGATAGGCATTTCAGATATGGGTGCCGATAGGCATTTCAGATATAGTTGCCGATTGGCATTTTAAAAATAGGTGCCGATAGGCATTTCAGATATAGAAGCCGATAGGCATTTCAAATATAGGTGCCGATAGGCATTCCAGATATGGTTGCCGATAGGCATTTCAAATATAGGTGCTGATAGGCATTTCAGATGTAGTTTCCGATAGGCATTTCAAAAATAAGTGTCGATAGGCATTTCAGATATAGGTGTCGATAGGCATTTTAGATATAGGTGTCGATAGGCATTTCAGATATAGGTGTCGATAGGCATTTCAGATATAGGTGTCGATAGGCATTTCAGATATAGGTGTCGATAGGCATTTCAGATATAGGTGTCGATAGGCATTTCAGATATAGGTGTCGATAGGCATTTCAGATATAGGTGCCGATAGGCATTTCAGATATAGTTGCCGATTGGCATTTTAAAAATAGGTGCCGATGGGCATTTCAGATATAGAAGCCGATAGGCATTTCAAATATAGGTGCCGATAGGCATTCCAGATATAGTTGCCGATAGGCATTTCAAATATAGGTGCTGATAGGCATTTCAGATGTAGTTTCCGATAGGCATTTCAAAAATAGGTGTCGATAGGCATTTCAGATATAGGTGTCGATAGGCATTTCACATATAGGTGTCGATAGGCATTTCAGATATAGCTGTCGATAGGCATTTCAGATATAGGTGTCGATAGGCATTTCAGATATATGTGTCGATAGGCATTTCAGATATAGGTGTCGATAGGCATTTGAGATATAGGTGTCGATAGGCATTTCAGATATAGGTGTCGATAGGCATTTCAGATATAGGTGCCGATAGGCATTTCAGATATAGTTGCCGATTGGCATTTTAAAAATAGCTGCCGATAGGCATTTCAGATATAGAAGCCGATAGGCATTTCAAATATAGGTGCCGATAGGCATTCCAGATATGGTTGCCGATAGGCATTTCAAATATAGGTGCTGATAGGCATTTCAGATGTAGTTTCCGATAGGCATTTAAAAAATAGGTGTCGATAGGCATCTCAGATATAGGTGTCGATAGGCATTTCAGATATAGGTGTCGATAGGCATTTCAGATATAGGTGTCGATAGGCATTTCAGATATAGGTGTCGATAGGCATTTCAGATATAGGTGTCGATAGGCATTTCAGATATAGGTGTCGATAGGCATTTCAGATATAGGTGTCGATAGGCATTTCAGATATAGGTGCCGATAGGCATTTCAGATATAGTTGCCGATTGGCATTTTAAAAATAGGTGCCGATAGGCATTTCAGATATAGAAGCCGATAGGCATTTCAAATATAGGTGCCGATAGGCATTCCAGATATGGTTGCCGATAGGCATTTCAAATATAGGTGCTGATAGGCATTTCAGATGTAGTTTCCGATAGGCATTTCAAAAATAGGTGTCGATAGGCATTTCAGATATAGGTGTCGATAGGCATTTCAGATATAGGTGTCGATAGGCATTTCAGATATAGGTGTCGATAGGCATTTCAGATATAGGTGTCGATAGGCATTTCAGATATAGGTGTCGATAGGCATTTCAGATATAGGTGTCGATAGGCATTTCAGATATAGGTGCCGATAGGCATTTCAGATACAGTTGCCGATTGGCATTTTAAAAATAGGTGCCGATAGGCATTTCAGATATAGAAGCCGATAGGCATTTCAAATATAGGTGCCGATAGGCATTCCAGATATGGTTGCCGATAGGCATTTCAAATATAGGTGCTGATAGGCATTTCAGATGTAGTTTCCGATAGGCATTTCAAAAATAGGTGCCGATAGGCATTTCAGATATAGGTGCCGATAGGCATTTCAGATATAGTTGCCGATTGGCATTTTAAAAACAGGTGCCGATAGGCATTTCAGATATAGTTGCCAATTGGCATTTTAAAAATAGGTGTCGATAGGCATTTCAGATATAGAAGCCGATAGGCATTTCAAATATAGGTGTCGATAGGCATTTCAGATATGGTTGCCGATATGCACTTCAAATATAGGTGATGATAGGCATTTCAGATATAGGTGTCGATAGGCGTTTCAGATATAGGTGTCGATAGGCATTTCAGATATAGGTGTCGATAGGCATTTCAGATATAGGTGCCGATAGGCATTTCAGATATAGTTGCCGATTGGCATTTTAAAAATAGGTGCCGATAGGCATTTCAGATATAGAAGCCGATAGGCATTTCAAATATAGGTGCCGATAGGCATTCCAGATATAGGTGTCGATAGGCATTTCAGATATAGGTGTCGATAGGCATTTCAGATATAGGTGTCGATAGGCATTTCAGATATAGGTGTCGATAGGCATTTCAGATATAGGTGTCGATAGGCATTTCAGATATAGGTGTCGATAGGCATTTCAGATATAGGTGCTGATAGGCATTTTAAATGTAGTTTCCGATAGGCATTTCAAAAATTGATGCCGATAGGCATTTCAGATATAGGTGCCGATAGGCATTTCAGATATAGTTGCCGATTGGCATTTTAAAAACAGGTGCTGATAGGCATTTCAGATATAGTTGCCAATTGGCATTTTAAAAATAGGTGTCGATAGGCATTTCAGATATAGAAGCCGATAGGCATTTCAAATATACGTGCCGATAGGCATTCCAGATATGGTTGCCGATAGGCATTTCAAATATAGGTGCTGATAGGCATTTCAGATGTAGTTTCCGATAGGCATTTCAAAAATTGGTGCCAATAGGCATTTCAGATATAGGTGCCGATAGGCATTTTAGATATAGTTGCCGATTGGCATTTTAAAAATAGGTGCCGATAGGCATTTCAGATATAGAAGCCGATAGGTATTTTAAATATAGGTGTCGATAGGCATTTCAGATATGGTTGCCGATATGCACTTCAATTATAGGTGCTGATAGGCATTTCAGATGTAGTTTCCGATAGGCATTTCAAAAATAGGTCCCGATAGGCATTTCAGATATAGGTGCCGATAAGCATTTCAGATATAGTTGCCGATTGGCATTTTAAAAATAGGTGCCGATAGGCATTTTAGATGTAGTTTCCGATAGGCATTTCAAAAATAGATGCCGATAGGCATTTCAGATATAGGTGTCGATAGGCATATCAGATATAGTTGCCGATAGGCATTTAAAATATAGGTGCCGATAGGCATTTCAAATATAGGTGCTGATAGGCATTTCAGATGTAGTTTCCGATAGGCATTTCAAAAATTGGTGCCAATAGGCATTTCAGATATAGGAGCCGATAGGCATTTTAGATATAGTTGCCGATTAGCATTTTAAAAATAGGTGCCGATAGGCATTTCAGATATAGAAGCCGATAAGTATTTTAAATATAGGTGTCGATAGGCATTTCAGATATGGTTGCCGATAGGCACTTCAAATATAGGTGCTGATAGGCATTTAAGATGTAGTTTCCGATAGGCATTTCAAAAATAGGTCCCGATAGGCATTTCAGATATAGGTGCCGATAGGCATTTCAGATATAGTTGCCGATTGGCATTTTAAAAATAGGTGCCGATAGGCATTTTAGATGTAGTTTCCGATAGGCATTTCAAAAATAGATGCCGATAGGCATTTCAGATATAGGTGCCGATAGGCATATCAGATATAGTTGCCGATAGGCATTTAAAATATAGGTGCCGATAGGCATTTCAAATATAGGTGTCGATAGGCATTTCAGATATAAATGCCGAAAGGCATTTCAGATATAGGTGCCGATAGACATTTCTGATATAGGTGCCGATAGGCACTTCAGATATAGTTGCCGATTGGCATTTTAAAAATAGGTGCCGATTGGCATTTTAAAAATAGGTGCCGATAGGCATTTCAGATATAGGTGCTGATAGGCATTTCAGATATAGTTGCCGATTGGCATTTTAAAAACAGGTGCCGATAGGCATTTCAGATATAGTTGCCAATTGGCATTTTAAAAATAGGTGTCGATAGGCATTTCAGATATAGAAGCCGATAGGCATTTCAAATATAGGTGTCGATAGGCATTTCAGATATGGTTGCCGATATGCACTTCAAATATAGGTGATGATAGGCATTTCAGATATAGTTGCCGATTGGCATTTTAAAAATAAGTGTCGATAGGCATTTCAGATATAGATGCCGATAGGCATTTCAAATATAGGTGCCGATAGGCATTCCAGATATGGTTGCTGATAGGCATTTCAAATATAGGTGCTGATAGGCATTCCAGATGTAGTTTCCGATAGGCATTTCAGATATAGGTGCCGATAGGCATATCAGAATAAGTTGCCGATAGGCATTTAAAATATAGGTATCGATAGGCATTTCAAATATAGGTGTCGATAGGCATTTCAGATATAAATGCCGAAAGGCATTTCAGATATAGGTGCCGATAGGCATGTCTGATGTGGTTGCCGATAGGCATTTCAGATATAGCTGTCGATAGGCATTTCAGATATAGGTGTCGATAGGCATTTCAGATATATGTGTCGATAGGCATTTCAGATATAGGTGTCGATAGGCATTTGAGATATAGGTGTCGAAGGCATTTCAGATATAGGTGTCGATAGGCATTTCAGATATAGGTGCCGATAGGCATTTCAGATATAGTTGCCGATTGGCATTTTAAAAATAGCTGCCGATAGGCATTTCAGATATAGAAGCCGATAGGCATTTCAAATATAGGTGCCGATAGGCATTCCAGATATGGTTGCCGATAGGCATTTCAAATATAGGTGCTGATAGGCATTTCAGATGTAGTTTCCGATAGGCATTTAAAAAATAGGTGTCGATAGGCATCTCAGATATAGGTGTCGATAGGCATTTCAGATATAGGTGTCGATAGGCATTTCAGATATAGGTGTCGATAGGCATTTCAGATATAGGTGTCGATAGGCATTTCAGATATAGGTGTCGATAGGCATTTCAGGTATAGGTGTCGATAGGCATTTCAGATATAGGTGTCGATAGGCATTTCAGATATAGGTGCCGATAGGCATTTCAGATATAGTTGCCGATTGGCATTTTAAAAATAGGTGCCGATAGGCATTTCAGATATAGAAGCCGATAGGCATTTCAAATATAGGTGCCGATAGGCATTCCAGATATGGTTGCCGATAGGCATTTCAAATATAGGTGCTGATAGGCATTTCAGATGTAGTTTCCGATAGGCATTTCAAAAATAGGTGTCGATAGGCATTTCAGATATAGGTGTCGATAGGCATTTCAGATATAGGTGTCGATAGGCATTTCAGATATAGGTGTCGATAGGCATTTCAGATATAGGTGTCGATAGGCATTTCAGATATAGGTGTCGATAGGCATTTCAGATATAGGTGTCGATAGGCATTTCAGATATAGGTGCCGATAGGCATTTCAGATATAGGTGTCGATAGGCATTTCAGATATAGGTGCCGATAGGCATTTCAGATATAGTTGCCGATTGGCATTTTAAAAATAGCTGCCGATAGGCATTTCAGATATAGAAGCCGATAGGCATTTCAAATATAGGTGCCGATAGGCATTCCAGATATGGTTGCCGATAGGCATTTCAAATATAGGTGCTGATAGGCATTTCAGATGTAGTTTCCGATAGGCATTTAAAAAATAGGTGTCGATAGGCATCTCAGATATAGGTGTCGATAGGCATTTCAGATATAGGTGTCGATAGGCATTTCAGATATAGGTGTCGATAGGCATTTCAGATATAGGTGTCGATAGGCATTTCAGATATAGGTGTCGATAGGCATTTCAGATATAGGTGTCGATAGGCATTTCAGATATAGGTGTCGATAGGCATTTCAGATATAGGTGCCGATAGGCATTTCAGATATAGTTGCCGATTGGCATTTTAAAAATAGGTGCCGATAGGCATTTCAGATATAGAAGCCGATAGGCATTTCAAATATAGGTGCCGATAGGCATTCCAGATATGGTTGCCGATAGGCATTTCAAATATAGGTGCTGATAGGCATTTCAGATGTAGTTTCCGATAGGCATTTCAAAAATAGGTGTCGATAGGCATTTCAGATATAGGTGTCGATAGGCATTTCAGATATAGGTGTCGATAGGCATTTCAGATATAGGTGTCGATAGGCATTTCAGATATAGGTGTCGATAGGCATTTCAGATATAGGTGTCGATAGGCATTTCAGATATAGGTGTCGATAGGCATTTCAGATATAGGTGCCGATAGGCATTTCAGATACAGTTGCCGATTGGCATTTTAAAAATAGGTGCCGATAGGCATTTCAGATATAGAAGCCGATAGGCATTTCAAATATAGGTGCCGATAGGCATTCCAGCTATGGTTGCCGATAGGCATTTCAAATATAGGTGCTGATAGGCATTTCAGATGTAGTTTCCGATAGGCATTTCAAAAATAGGTGCCGATAGGCATTTCAGATATAGGTGCCGATAGGCATTTCAGATATAGTTGCCGATTGGCATTTTAAAAACAGGTGCCGATAGGCATTTCAGATATAGTTGCCAATTGGCATTTTAAAAATAGGTGTCGATAGGCATTTCAGATATAGAAGCCGATAGGCATTTCAAATATAGGTGTCGATAGGCATTTCAGATATGGTTGCCGATATGCACTTCAAATATAGGTGATGATAGGCATTTCAGATATAGGTGTCGATAGGCGTTTCAGATATAGGTGTCGATAGGCATTTCAGATATAGGTGTCGATAGGCATTTCAGATATAGGTGCCGATAGGCATTTCAGATATAGTTGCCGATTGGCATTTTAAAAATAGGTGCCGATAGGCATTTCAGATATAGAAGCCGATAGGCATTTCAAATATAGGTGCCGATAGGCATTCCAGATATAGGTGTCGATAGGCATTTCAGATATAGGTGTCGATAGGCATTTCAGATATAGGTGTCGATAGGCATTTCAGATATAGGTGTCGATAGGCATTTCAGATATAGGTGTCGATAGGCATTTCAGATATAGGTGTCGATAGGCATTTCAGATATAGGTGCTGATAGGCATTTTAAATGTAGTTTCCGATAGGCATTTCAAAAATTGATGCCGATAGGCATTTCAGATATAGGTGCCGATAGGCATTTCAGATATAGTTGCCGATTGGCATTTTAAAAACAGGTGCTGATAGGCATTTCAGATATAGTTGCCAATTGGCATTTTAAAAATAGGTGTCGATAGGCATTTCAGATATAGAAGCCGATAGGCATTTCAAATATACGTGCCGATAGGCATTCCAGATATGGTTGCCGATAGGCATTTCAAATATAGGTGCTGATAGGCATTTCAGATGTAGTTTCCGATAGGCATTTCAAAAATTGGTGCCAATAGGCATTTCAGATATAGGTGCCGATAGGCATTTTAGATATAGTTGCCGATTGGCATTTTAAAAATAGGTGCCGATAGGCATTTCAGATATAGAAGCCGATAGGTATTTTAAATATAGGTGTCGATAGGCATTTCAGATATGGTTGCCGATATGCACTTCAATTATAGGTGCTGATAGGCATTTCAGATGTAGTTTCCGATAGGCATTTCAAAAATAGGTCCCGATAGGCATTTCAGATATAGGTGCCGATAAGCATTTCAGATATAGTTGCCGATTGGCATTTTAAAAATAGGTGCCGATAGGCATTTTAGATGTAGTTTCCGATAGGCATTTCAAAAATAGATGCCGATAGGCATTTCAGATATAGGTGCCGATAGGCATATCAGATATAGTTGCCGATAGGCATTTAAAATATAGGTGCCGATAGGCATTTCAAATATAGGTGCTGATAGGCATTTCAGATGTAGTTTCCGATAGGCATTTCAAAAATTGGTGCCAATAGGCATTTCAGATATAGGAGCCGATAGGCATTTTAGATATAGTTGCCGATTAGCATTTTAAAAATAGGTGCCGATAGGCATTTCAGATATAGAAGCCGATAAGTATTTTAAATATAGGTGTCGATAGGCATTTCAGATATGGTTGCCGATAGGCACTTCAAATATAGGTGCTGATAGGCATTTAAGATGTAGTTTCCGATAGGCATTTCAAAAATAGGTCCCGATAGGCATTTCAGATATAGGTGCCGATAGGCATTTCAGATATAGTTGCCGATTGGCATTTTAAAAATAGGTGCCGATAGGCATTTTAGATGTAGTTTCCGATAGGCATTTCAAAAATAGATGCCGATAGGCATTTCAGATATAGGTGCCGATAGGCATATCAGATATAGTTGCCGATAGGCATTTAAAATATAGGTGCCGATAGGCATTTCAAATATAGGTGTCGATAGGCATTTCAGATATAAATGCCGAAAGGCATTTCAGATATAGGTGCCGATAGACATTTCTGATATAGGTGCCGATAGGCACTTCAGATATAGTTGCCGATTGGCATTTTAAAAATAGGTGCCGATTGGCATTTTAAAAATAGGTGCCGATAGGCATTTCAGATATAGGTGCTGATAGGCATTTCAGATATAGTTGCCGATTGGCATTTTAAAAACAGGTGCCGATAGGCATTTCAGATATAGTTGCCAATTGGCATTTTAAAAATAGGTGTCGATAGGCATTTCAGATATAGAAGCCGATAGGCATTTCAAATATAGGTGTCGATAGGCATTTCAGATATGGTTGCCGATATGCACTTCAAATATAGGTGATGATAGGCATTTCAGATATAGTTGCCGATTGGCATTTTAAAAATAAGTGTCGATAGGCATTTCAGATATAGATGCCGATAGGCATTTCAAATATAGGTGCCGATAGGCATTCCAGATATGGTTGCTGATAGGCATTTCAAATATAGGTGCTGATAGGCATTCCAGATGTAGTTTCCGATAGGCATTTCAGATATAGGTGCCGATAGGCATATCAGAATAAGTTGCCGATAGGCATTTAAAATATAGGTATCGATAGGCATTTCAAATATAGGTGTCGATAGGCATTTCAGATATAAATGCCGAAAGGCATTTCAGATATAGGTGCCGATAGGCATGTCTGATGTGGTTGCCGATAGGCATTTCAGATATAGCTGTCGATAGGCATTTCAGATATAGGTGTCGATAGGCATTTCAGATATATGTGTCGATAGGCATTTCAGATATAGGTGTCGATAGGCATTTGAGATATAGGTGTCGATAGGCATTTCAGATATAGGTGTCGATAGGCATTTCAGATATAGGTGCCGATAGGCATTTCAGATATAGTTGCCGATTGGCATTTTAAAAATAGCTGCCGATAGGCATTTCAGATATAGAAGCCGATAGGCATTTCAAATATAGGTGCCGATAGGCATTCCAGATATGGTTGCCGATAGGCATTTCAAATATAGGTGCTGATAGGCATTTCAGATGTAGTTTCCGATAGGCATTTAAAAAATAGGTGTCGATAGGCATCTCAGATATAGGTGTCGATAGGCATTTCAGATATAGGTGTCGATAGGCATTTCAGATATAGGTGTCGATAGGCATTTCAGATATAGGTGTCGATAGGCATTTCAGATATAGGTGTCGATAGGCATTTCAGGTATAGGTGTCGATAGGCATTTCAGATATAGGTGTCGATAGGCATTTCAGATATAGGTGCCGATAGGCATTTCAGATATAGTTGCCGATTGGCATTTTAAAAATAGGTGCCGATAGGCATTTCAGATATAGAAGCCGATAGGCATTTCAAATATAGGTGCCGATAGGCATTCCAGATATGGTTGCCGATAGGCATTTCAAATATAGGTGCTGATAGGCATTTCAGATGTAGTTTCCGATAGGCATTTCAAAAATAGGTGTCGATAGGCATTTCAGATATAGGTGTCGATAGGCATTTCAGATATAGGTGTCGATAGGCATTTCAGATATAGGTGTCGATAGGCATTTCAGATATAGGTGTCGATAGGCATTTCAGATATAGGTGTCGATAGGCATTTCAGATATAGGTGTCGATAGGCATTTCAGATATAGGTGCCGATAGGCATTTCAGATATAGTTGCCGATTGGCATTTTAAAAATAGGTGCCGATAGGCATTTCAGATATAGAAGCCGATAGGCATTTCAAATATAGGTGCCGATAGGCATTCCAGATATGGTTGCCGATAGGCATTTCAAATATAGGTGCTGATAGGCATTTCAGATGTAGTTTCCGATAGGCATTTCAAAAATAGGTGCCGATAGGCATTTCAGATATAGGTGCCGATAGGCATTTCAGATATAGTTGCCGATTGGCATTTTAAAAACAGGTGCCGATAGGCATTTCAGATATAGTTGCCAATTGGCATTTTAAAAATAGGTGTCGATAGGCATTTCAGATATAGAAGCCGATAGGCATTTCAAATATAGGTGTCGATAGGCATTTCAGATATGGTTGCCGATATGCACTTCAAATATAGGTGATGATAGGCATTTCAGATATAGGTGTCGATAGGCGTTTCAGATATAGGTGTCGATAGGCATTTCAGATATAGGTGTCGATAGGCATTTCAGATATAGGTGCCGATAGGCATTTCAGATATAGTTGCCGATTGGCATTTTAAAAATAGGTGCCGATAGGCATTTCAGATATAGAAGCCGATAGGCATTTCAAATATAGGTGCCGATAGGCATTCCAGATATAGGTGTCGATAGGCATTTCAGATATAGGTGTCGATAGGCATTTCAGATATAGGTGTCGATAGGCATTTCAGATATAGGTGTCGATAGGCATTTCAGATATAGGTGTCGATAGGCATTTCAGATATAGGTGTCGATAGGCATTTCAGATATAGGTGCTGATAGGCATTTTAAATGTAGTTTCCGATAGGCATTTCAAAAATTGATGCCGATAGGCATTTCAGATATAGGTGCCGATAGGCATTTCAGATATAGAAGCCGATAGGTATTTTAAATATAGGTGTCGATAGGCATTTCAGATATGGTTGCCGATATGCACTTCAATTATAGGTGCTGATAGGCATTTCAGATGTAGTTTCCGATAGGCATTTCAAAAATAGGTCCCAATAGGCATTTCAGATATAGGTGCCGATAAGCATTTCAGATATAGTTGCCGATTGGCATTTTAAAAATAGGTGCCGATAGGCATTTTAGATGTAGTTTCCGATAGGCATTTCAAAAATAGATGCCGATAGGCATTTCAGATATAGGTGCCGATAGGCATATCAGATATAGTTGCCGATAGGCATTTAAAATATAGGTGCCGATAGGCATTTCAAATATAGGTGCTGATAGGCATTTCAGATGTAGTTTCCGATAGGCATTTCAAAAATTGGTGCCAATAGGCATTTCAGATATAGGAGCCGATAGGCATTTTAGATATAGTTGCCGATTAGCATTTTAAAAATAGGTGCCGATAGGCATTTCAGATATAGAAGCCGATAAGTATTTTAAATATAGGTGTCGATAGGCATTTCAGATATGGTTGCCGATAGGCACTTCAAATATAGGTGCTGATAGGCATTTAAGATGTAGTTTCCGATAGCCATTTCAAAAATAGGTCCCGATAGGCATTTCAGATATAGGTGCCGATAGGCATTTCAGATATAGTTGCCGATTGGCATTTTAAAAATAGGTGCCGATAGGCATTTTAGATGTAGTTTCCGATAGGCATTTCAAAAATAGATGCCGATAGGCATTTCAGATATAGGTGCCGATAGGCATATCAGATATAGTTGCCGATAGGCATTTAAAATATAGGTGCCGATAGGCATTTCAAATATAGGTGTCGATAGGCATTTCAGATATAAATGCCGAAAGGCATTTCAGATATAGGTGCCGATAGACATTTCTGATATAGGTGCCGATAGGCACTTCAGATATAGTTGCCGATTGGCATTTTAAAAATAGGTGCCGATTGGCATTTTAAAAATAGGTGCCGATAGGCATTTCAGATATAGAAGCCGATAGGTATTTCAAATATAGGTGTCGATAGGCATTTCAGATATGGTTGCCGATAGGCATTTCAAATATAGGTGCTGATAGGCATTTCAGATGTAGTTTCCGATAGGCATTTCAAAAATAGGTGCCGATAGGCATTTCAGATATAGGTGCTGATAGGCATTTCAGATATAGTTGCCGATTGGCATTTTAAAAACAGGTGCCGATAGGCATTTCAGATATAGTTGCCAATTGGCATTTTAAAAATAGGTGTCGATAGGCATTTCAGATATAGAAGCCGATAGGCATTTCAAATATAGGTGTCGATAGGCATTTCAGATATGGTTGCCGATGTGCACTTCAAATATAGGTGATGATAGGCATTTCAGATATAGTTGCCGATTGGCATTTTAAAAATAAGTGTCGATAGGCATTTCAGATATAGATGCCGATAGGCATTTCAAATATAGGTGCCGATAGGCATTCCAGATATGGTTGCTGATAGGCATTTCAAATATAGGTGCTGATAGGCATTCCAGATGTAGTTTCCGATAGGCATTTCAGATATAGGTGCCGATAGGCATATCAGATATAGTTGCCGATAGGCATTTAAAATATAGGTATCGATAGGCATTTCAAATATAGGTGTCGATAGGCATTTCAGATATAAATGCCGAAAGGCATTTCAGATATAGGTGCCGATAGGCATGTCTGATGTGGTTGCCGATAGGCATTTCAAATATAGGTGCTGATAGGCATTTGTGATGTAGTTTCCGATAGGCATTTCAAAAATAGGTGCCGATAGGCATTTCAGATATAGGTGCCGATAGGCATTTCAGATACAGTTGCCGATTGGCATTTTAAAAATAGGTGCCGATAGGCATTTCAGATATAGAAGCCGATAGGCATTTCAAATATAGGTGCCGATAGGCATTCCAAATATGGTTGCCGATAGGCATTGCAAATATAGGTGCTGATAGGCATTTCAGATGTAGTTTATGATAGGCATTTAAAAAATAGGTGCCGATAGGCATTTCAGATATAGGTGCCGATAGGCATTTCAGATATAGTTGCCGATTGGCATTTTAAAAACAGATGCCGATAGGCATTTCAGATATAGTTGCCAATTGGCATTTTAAAAATAGGTGTCGATAGGCATTTCAGATATAGAAGCCGATAGGCATTTCAAATATAGGTGTCGATAGGCATTTCAGATATGGTTGCCGATATGCACTTCAAATATAGGTGATGATAGGCATTTCAGATATAGGTGTCGATAGGCGTTTCAGATATAGGTGTCGATAGGCATTTCAGATATAGGTGTCGATAGGCATTTCAGATATAGTTGCCGATAGGCATTTAAAATATAGGTATCGATAGGCATTTCAAATATAGGTGTCGATAGGCATTTCAGATATAAATGCCGAAAGGCATTTCAGATATAGGTGCCGATAGGCATGTCTGATGTGGTTGCCGATAGGCATTTCAAATATAGGTGCTGATAGGCATTTGTGATGTAGTTTCCGATAGGCATTTCAAAAATAGGTGCCGATAGGCATTTCAGATATAGGTGCCGATAGGCATTTCAGATATAGTTGCCGATTGGCATTTTAAAAATAGGTGCCGATAGGCATTTCAGATATAGAAGCCGATAGGCATTTCAAATATAGGTGCCGATAGGCATTCCAAATATGGTTGCCGATAGGCATTGCAAATATAGGTGCTGATAGGCATTTCAGATGTAGTTTCCGATAGGCATTTCAAAAATAGGTGCCGATAGGCATTTCAGATATAGGTGCCGATAGGCATTTCAGATATAGTTGCCGATTGGCATTTTAAAAACAGGTGCCGATATGCATTTCAGATATAGTTGCCAATTGGCATTTTAAAAATAGGTGTCGATAGGTATTTCAGATATAGAAGCCGATAGGCATTTCAAATATAGGTGTCGATAGGCATTTCAGATATGGTTGCCGATATGCACTTCAAATATAGGTGATGATAGGCATTTCAGATATAGGTGTCGATAGGCGTTTCAGATATAGGTGTCGATAGGCATTTCAGATATAGGTGTCGATAGGCATTTCAGATATAGGTGCCGATAGGCATTTCAGATATAGTTGCCGATTGGCATTTTAAAAATAGGTGCCGATAGGAATTTCAGATATAGAAGCCGATAGGCATTTCAAATATAGGTACCGATAGGCATTCCAGATATGGTTGCCGATAGGCATTTCAAATATAGGTGCTGATAGGCATTTCAGATGTAGTTTCCGATAGGCATTTCAAAAATAGGTGTCGATAGACATTTCAGATATAGGTGTCGATAGGCATTTCAGATATAGGTGTCGATAGGCATTTCAGATATAAGTGTCGATAGGCTTTTCAGATATAGGTGTCGATAGGCATTTCAGATATAGGTGTCGATAGGCATTTCAGATATAGGTGTCGATAGGCATTTCAGATATAGGTGTCGATAGGCATTTCAGATATAGGTGCCGATAGGCATTTCAGATATAGTTGCCGATTGGCATTTTAAAAATAGGTGCCGATAGGCATTTCAGATATAGAAGCCGATAGGCATTTCAAATATAGGTGCCGATAGGCATTCCAGATATGGTTGCCGATAGGCATTTCAAATATAGGTGCTGATAGGCATTTCAGATGTAGTTTCCGATAGGCATTTCAAAAATAGGTGTCGATAGGCATTTCAGATATAGGTGTCGATAGGCATTTCAGATATAGGTGTCGATAGGCATTTCAGATATAGGTGTCGATAGGCATTTCAGATATAGGTGTCGATAGGCATTTCAGTTATAGGTGTCGATAGGCATTTCAGATATAGGTGTCGATAGGCATTTCAGATATAGGTGTCGATGGGCATTTCAGATATAGGTGTCGATAGGCATTTCAGATATAGGTGCCGATAGGCATTTCAGATATAGTTGCCGATTGGCATTTTAAAAATAGGTGCCGATAGGCATTTCAGATATAGAAGCCGATAGGCATTTCAAATATAGGTGCCGATAGGCATTCCAGATATGGTTGCCGATAGGCATTTCAAATATAGGTGCTGATAGGCATTTCAGATGTAGTTTCCGATAGGCATTTCAAAAATAGGTGTCGATAGGCATTTCAGATATAGGTGTCAATAGGCATTTCAGATATAGGTGTCGATAGGCATTTCAGATATAGGTGTCGATAGGCATTTCAGATATAGGTGTCGATAGGAATTTCAGATATAGGTGTCGATAGGCATTTCAGATATAGGTGTCGATAGGCATTTCAGATATAGGTGTCGATAGGCATTTCTGATATAGGTGCCGATAGGCATTTCAGATATAGTTGCCGATTGGCATTTTAAAAATAGGTGCCGATAGGCATTTCAGATATAGAAGCCGATAGGCATTTTAAATATAGGTGCCGATAGGCATTCCAGATATGGTTGCCGACAGGCATTTCAAATATAGGTGCTGATAGGCATTTCAGATGTAGTTTCCGATAGGCATTTCAAAAATAGGTGTCGATAGGCATTTCAGATATAGGTGTCGATAGGCATTTCAGATATAGGTGTCGATAGGCATTTCAGATATAGGTGTCGATAGGCATTTCAGATATAGGTGTCGATAGGCATTTCTGATATAGGTGTCAATAGGCATTTCAGATATAGGTGTCGATAGGCATTTCAGATATAGGTGTCGATAGGCATTTCAGTTATAGGTGTCGATAGGCATTTCAGATATAGGTGCCGATAGGCATTTCAGATATAGTTGCCGATTGGCAATTTAAAAATAGGTGCCGATAGGCATTTCAGATATAGAAGCCGAGAGGCATTTCAAATATAGGTGCCGATAGGCATTCCAGATATGGTTGCCGATAGGCATTTCAAATATAGGTGCTGATAGGCATTTCAGATGTAGTTTCCGATAAGCATTTCAAAAATAGGTGTCGATAGGCATTTCAGATATAGGTGTCGATAGGCATTTCAGATATAGGTGTCGATAGGCATTTCAGATATAGTTGTCGATAGGCATTTCAGATATAGGTGTCGATAGGCATTTCAGATATAGGTGTCGATAGGCATTTCAGATATAGGTGTCGATAGGCATTTCAGAATATATAGGTGTCGATAGACATTTCAGATATAGGTGCCGATAGGCAATCTAGATATAGTTGCCGATTGGCATTTTAAAAATAGGTTCCGATAGGCATTTCAGATATAGAAGCCGATTGGCATTTCAAATATAGGTGCCGATAGGCATTCCAGATATGGTTGCCGATAGGCATTTCAAATATAGGTGCTGATAGGCATTTCAGATGTAGTTTCCGATAGGCATTTCAAAAATAGGTGTCGATAGGCATTTCAGATATAGGTGTCGATAGGCATTTCAGATATAGGTGTCGATAGGCATTTCAGATATAGGTGTCGATAGGCATTTCAGATATAGGTGTCGATAGGCTTTTCAGATATAGGTGTCGATAGGCATTTCTGATATAGGTGTCGATAGGCATTTCAGATATAGGTGTCGATAGGCATTTCAGATATAGGTGCCGATAGGCATTTCAGATATAGTTGCCGATTGGCATTTTAAAAATAGGTGCCGATAGGCATTTCAGATATAGAAGCCGATAGGCATTTCAAATATAGGTGCCGATAGGCATTCCAGATATGGTTGCCGATAGGCATTTCAAATATAGGTGCTGATAGGCATTTCAGATGTAGTTTCCGATAGGCATTTCAAAAATAGGTGTCGATAGGCATTTCAGATATAGGTGTCGATAGGCATTTCAAATATAGGTGTCGAAAGGCATTTCAGATATAGGTGTCGATAGGCATTTCAGATATAGGTGTCGATAGGCATTTCAAATATAGGTGTCGATAGGCATTTCAGATATAGGTGTCGATAGGCATTTCAGATATAGGTGTCGATAGGCATTTCAGATATAGGTGTCGATAGGCATTTCAGATATAGGTGCCGATAGGCATTTCAGATATAGTTGCCGATTGGCATTTTAAAAATAGGTGCCGATAGGCATTTCAGATATAGAAGCCGATAGGCATTTCAAATATAGGTGCCGATAGGCATTCCAGATATGGTTGCCGATAGGCATTTCAAATATAGGTGCTGATAGGCATTTCAGATGTAGTTTCCGATAGGCATTTCAAAAATAGGTGTCGATAGGCATTTCAGATATAGGTGTCGATAGGCATTTCAGATATAGGTGTCGATAGGCATTTCAGATATAGGTGTCGATAGGCATTTCAGATATAGGTGTCGATAGGCATTTCAGATATAGGTGTCGATAGGCATTTCAGATATAGGTGTCGATAGGCATTTTAGATATAGGTGTCGATAGGCATTTCAGATATAGGTGCCGATAGGCATTTCAGATATAGTTGCCGATTGGCATTTTTAAAATAGGTGCCGATAGGCATTTCAGATATAGAAGCCGATAGGCATTTCAAATATAGGTGCCGATAGGCATTCCAGATATGGTTGCCGATAGGCATTTCAAATATAGGTGCTGATAGGCATTTCAGATGTAGTTTCCGTTAGGCATTTCAAAAATAGGTGTCGATAGGCATTTCAGATATAGGTGTCGATAGGCATTTCAGATATAGGTGTCGATAGGCATTTCAGATATAGGTGTCGATAGGCATTTCAGATATAGGTGTCGATAGGCATTTCAGATATAGGTGTCGATAGGCATTTCAGATATAGGTGTCGATAGGCATTTCAGATATAGGTGCCGATAGGCATTTCAGATATAGTTGCCGATTGGCATTTTAAAAATAGGTGCCGATAGGCATTTCAGATATAGAAGCCGATAGGCATTTCAAATATAGGTGCCGATAGGCATTCCAGATATGGTTGCCGATAGGCATTTCAAATATAGGTGCTGATAGGCATTTCAGATGTAGTTTCCGATAGGCATTTCAAAAATAGGTGTCGATAGGCATTTCAGATATAGGTGTCGATAGGCATTTCAGATATAGGTGTGATAGGCATTTCAGATATAGGTGTCGATAGGCATTTCAGATATAGGTGTCAATAGGCATTTCAGATATAGGTGCCGATAGGCATTTCAGATATAGGTGTCGATAGGCATTTCAGATATAGGTGTCGATAGGCATTTCAGATATAGGTGCCGATAGGCATTTCAGATATAGTTGCCGATTGGCATTTTAAAAATAGGTGCCGATAGGCATTTCAGATATAGAAGCCGATAGGCATTTCAAATATAGGTGCCGATAGGCATTCCAGATATGGTTGCCGATAGGCATTTCAAATATAGGTGCTGATAGGCATTTCAGATGTAGTTTCCGATAGGCATTTCAAAAATAGGTGTCGATAGGCATTTCAGATATATGTGTCGATAGGCATTTCAGATATAGGTGTCGATAGGCATTTCAGATATAGGTGTCGATAGGCATTTCAGATATAGGTGTCGATAGGCATTTCAGATATAGGTGTCGATAGGCATTTCAGATATAGGTGTCGATAGGCATTTCAGATATAGGTGTCGATAGGCATTTCAGATATAGGTGCCGATAGGCATTTCAGATATAGTTGCCGATTGGCATTTTAAAAATAGGTGCCGATAGGCATTTCAGATATAGAAGCCGATAGGCATAACAAATATAGGTGCCGATAGGCTTTCCAGATATGGTTGCCGATAGGCATTTCAAATATAGGTGCTGATAGGCATTTCAGATGTAGTTTCCGATAGGCATTTCAAAAATAGGTGTCGATAGGCATTTCAGAAATAGGTGTCGATAGGCATTTCAGATATAGGTGTCGATAGGCATTTCAGATATAGGTGTCGATAGGCATTTCAGATATAGGTGTCGATAGGCATTTCAGATATAGGTGTCGATAGGCATTTCAGATATAGGTGTCGAGAGGCATTTCAGATATAGGTGCCGATAGGCATTTCAGATATAGTTGCCGATTGGCATTTTAAAAATAGGTGCCGATAGGCATTTCAGATATAGAAGCCGATAGGCATTTCAAATATAGGTGCCGATAGGCATTCCAGATATGGTTGCCGATAGGCATTTCAAATATAGGTGCTGATAGGCATTTCAGATGCAGTTTCCGATAGGCATTTCAAAAATAGGTGTCGATAGGCATTTCAGATATAGGTGTCGATAGGCATTTCAGATATAGGTGTCGATAGGCATTTCAGATATAGGTGTCGATAGGCATTTCAGATATAGGTGTCGATAGGCATTTCAGATATAGGTGTCGATAGGCATTTCAGATATAGGTGTCGATAGGCATTTCAGATATAGGTGTCGATAGGCATTTCAGATATAGGTGCCGATAGGCATTCCAGATATAGTTGCCGATTGGCATTTTAAAAATAGGTGCCGATAGGCATTTCAGATATAGAAGCCGATAGGCATTTAAAATATAGGTGCCGATAGGCATTCCAGATATGGTTGCCGATAGGCATTTCAAATATAGGTGCTGATAGGCATTTCAGATGTAGTTTCCGATAGGCATTTCAAAAATAGGTGTCGATAGGCATTTCAGATATAGGTGTCGATAGGCATTTCAGATATAGGTGTCGATAGGCATTTCAGATATAGGTGTCGATAGGCATTTCAGATATAGGTGCCGATAGGCATTTCAGATATAGTTGCCGATTGGCATTTTAAAAATAGGTGCCGATAGGCATTTAAGATATAGAAGCCGATAGGCATTTCAAATATAGGTGCCGATAGGCATTCCAGATATGGTTGCCAATAGGCATTTCAAATATAGGTGCTGATAGGCATTTCAGATGTAGTTTCCGATAGGCATTTCAAAAATAGGTGTCGATAGGCATTTCAGATATAGGTGTCGATAGGCATTTCAGATATAGGTGTCGATAGGCATTTCAGATATAGGTGTCGATAGGCATTTCAGATATAGGTGTCGATAGGCATTTCAGTTATAGGTGTCGATAGGCATTTCAGATATAGGTGTCGATAGGCATTTCAGATATAGGTGTCGATGGGCATTTCAGATATAGGTGTCGATAGGCATTTCAGATATAGGTGCCGATAGGCATTTCAGATATAGTTGCCGATTGGCATTTTAAAAATAGGTGCCGATAGGCATTTCAGATATAGAAGCCGATAGGCATTTCAAATATAGGTGCCGATAGGCATTCCAGATATGGTTGCCGATAGGCATTTCAAATATAGGTGCTGATAGGCATTTCAGATGTAGTTTCCGATAGGCATTTCAAAAATAGGTGTCGATAGGCATTTCAGATATAGGTGTCAATAGGCATTTCAGATATAGGTGTCGATAGGCATTTCAGATATAGGTGTCGATAGGCATTTCAGATATAGGTGTCGATAGGAATTTCAGATATAGGTGTCGATAGGCAGTTCAGATATAGGTGTCGATAGGCATTTCAGATATAGGTGTCGATAGGCATTTCTGATATAGGTGCCGATAGGCATTTCAGATATAGTTGCCGATTGGCATTTTAAAAATAGGTGCCGATAGGCATTTCAGATATAGAAGCCGATAGGCATTTCAAATATAGGTGCCGATAGGCATTCCAGATATGGTTGCCGACAGGCATTTCAAATATAGGTGCTGATAGGCATTTCAGATGTAGTTTCCGATAGGCATTTCAAAAATAGGTGTCGATAGGCATTTCAGATATAGGTGTCGATAGGCATTTCAGATATAGGTGTCGATAGGCATTTCAGATATAGGTGTCGATAGGCATTTCAGATATAGGTGTCGATAGGCATTTCTGATATAGGTGTCAATAGGCATTTCAGATATAGGTGTCGATAGGCATTTCAGATATAGGTGTCGATAGGCATTTCAGTTATAGGTGTCGATAGGCATTTCAGATATAGGTGCCGATAGGCATTTCAGATATAGTTGCCGATTGGCAATTTAAAAATAGGTGCCGATAGGCATTTCAGATATAGAAGCCGAGAGGCATTTCAAATATAGGTGCCGATAGGCATTCCAGATATGGTTGCCGATAGGCATTTCAGATATAGGTGTCGATAGGCATTTCAGATATAGGTGTCGATAGGCATTTCAGATATAGGTGTCGATAGGCATTTCAGATATAGGTGTCGATAGACATTTCAGATATAGGTGCCGATAGGCAATCTAGATATAGTTGCCGATTGGCATTTTAAAAATAGGTTCCGATAGGCATTTCAGATATAGAAGCCGATTGGCATTTCAAATATAGGTGCCGATAGGCATTCCAGATATGGTTGCCGATAGGCATTTCAAATATAGGTGTCGATAGACATTTCAGATATAGGTGTCGATAGGCATTTCAGATATAGGTGTCGATAGGCATTTCAGATATAGGTGTCGATAGGCATTTCAGATATAGGTGTCGATAGGCTTTTCAGATATAGGTGTCGATAGGCATTTCTGATATAGGTGTCGATAGGCATTTCAGATATAGGTGTCGATAGGCATTTCAGATATAGGTGCCGATAGGCATTTCAGATATAGTTGCCGATTGGCATTTTAAAAATAGGTGCCGATAGGCATTTCAGATATAGGTGTCGATAGGCATTTCAGATATAGGTGTCGATAGGCATTTCAGATATAGGTGTCGATAGGCATTTCAGATATAGGTGTCGATAGGCTTTTCAGATATAGGTGTCGATAGGCATTTCTGATATAGGTGTCGATAGGCATTTCAGATATAGAAGCCGATTGGCATTTCAAATATAGGTGCCGATAGGCATTCCAGATATGGTTGCCGATAGGCATTTCAAATATAGGTGCTGATAGGCATTTCAGATGTAGTTTCCGATAGGCATTTCAAAAATAGGTGTCGATAGGCATTTCAGATATAGGTGTCGATAGGCATTTCAGATATAGGTGTCGATAGGCATTTCAGATATAGGTGTCGATAGGCATTTCAGATATAGGTGTCGATAGGCTTTTCAGATATAGGTGTCGATAGGCATTTCTGATATAGGTGTCGATAGGCATTTCAGATATAGGTGTCGATAGGCATTTCAGATATAGGTGCCGATAGGCATTTCAGATATAGTTGCCGATTGGCATTTTAAAAATAGGTGCCGATAGGCATTTCAGATATAGAAGCCGATAGGCATTTCAAATATAGGTGCCGATAGGCATTCCAGATATGGTTGCCGATAGGCATTTCAAATATAGGTGCTGATAGGCATTTCAGATGTAGTTTCCGATAGGCATTTCAAAAATAGGTGTCGATAGGCATTTCAGATATAGGTGTCGATAGGCATTTCAAATATAGGTGTCGAAAGGCATTTCAGATATAGGTGTCGATAGGCATTTCAGATATAGGTGTCGATAGGCATTTCAAATATAGGTGTCGATAGGCATTTTAGATATAGGTGTCGATAGGCATTTCAGATATAGGTGTCGATAGGCATTTCAGATATAGGTGTCGATAGGCATTTCAGATATAGGTGCCGATAGGCATTTCAGATATAGTTGCCGATTGGCATTTTAAAAATAGGTGCCGATAGGCATTTCAGATATAGAAGCCGATAGGCATTTCAAATATAGGTGCCGATAGGCATTCCAGATATGGTTGCCGATAGGCATTTCAAATATAGGTGCTGATAGGCATTTCAGATGTAGTTTCCGATAGGCATTTCAAAAATAGGTGTCGATAGGCATTTCAGATATAGGTGTCGATAGGCATTTCAGATATAGGTGTCGATAGGCATTTCAGATATAGGTGTCGATAGGCATTTCAGATATAGGTGTCGATAGGCATTTCAGATATAGGTGTCGATAGGCATTTCAGATATAGGTGTCGATAGGCATTTCAGATATAGGTGTCGATAGGCATTTCAGATATAGGTGCCGATAGGCATTTCAGATATAGTTGCCGATTGGCATTTTTAAAATAGGTGCCGATAGGCATTTCAGATATAGAAGCCGATAGGCATTTCAAATATAGGTGCCGATAGGCATTCCAGATATGGTTGCCGATAGGCATTTCAAATATAGGTGCTGATAGGCATTTCAGATGTAGTTTCCGTTAGGCATTTCAAAAATAGGTGTCGATAGGCATTTCAGATATAGGTGTCGATAGGCATTTCAGATATAGGTGTCGATAGGCATTTCAGATATAGGTGTCGATAGGCATTTCAGATATAGGTGTCGATAGGCATTTCAGATATAGGTGTCGATAGGCATTTCAGATATAGGTGTCGATAGGCATTTCAGATATAGGTGCCGATAGGCATTTCAGATATAGTTGCCGATTGGCATTTTAAAAATAGGTGCCGATAGGCATTTCAGATATAGAAGCCGATAGGCATTTCAAATATAGGTGCCGATAGGCATTCCAGATATGGTTGCCGATAGGCATTTCAAATATAGGTGCTGATAGGCATTTCAGATGTAGTTTCCGATAGGCATTTCAAAAATAGGTGTCGATAGGCATTTCAGATATAGGTGTCGATAGGCATTTCAGATATAGGTGTGATAGGCATTTCAGATATAGGTGTCGATAGGCATTTCAGATATAGGTGTCAATAGGCATTTCAGATATAGGTGCCGATAGGCATTTCAGATATAGGTGTCGATAGGCATTTCAGATATAGGTGTCGATAGGCATTTCAGATATAGGTGCCGATAGGCATTTCAGATATAGTTGCCGATTGGCATTTTAAAAATAGGTGCCGATAGGCATTTCAGATATAGAAGCCGATAGGCATTTCAAATATAGGTGCCGATAGGCATTCCAGATATGGTTGCCGATAGGCATTTCAAATATAGGTGCTGATAGGCATTTCAGATGTAGTTTCCGATAGGCATTTCAAAAATAGGTGTCGATAGGCATTTCAGATATATGTGTCGATAGGCATTTCAGATATAGGTGTCGATAGGCATTTCAGATATAGGTGTCGATAGGCATTTCAGATATAGGTGTCGATAGGCATTTCAGATATAGGTGTCGATAGGCATTTCAGATATAGGTGTCGATAGGCATTTCAGATATAGGTGTCGATAGGCATTTCAGATATAGGTGCCGATAGGCATTTCAGATATAGTTGCCGATTGGCATTTTAAAAATAGGTGCCGATAGGCATTTCAGATATAGAAGCCGATAGGCATTTCAAATATAGGTGCCGATAGGCTTTCCAGATATGGTTGCCGATAGGCATTTCAAATATAGGTGCTGATAGGCATTTCAGATGTAGTTTCCGATAGGCATTTCAAAAATAGGTGTCGATAGGCATTTCAGATATAGGTGTCGATAGGCATTTCAGATATAGGTGTCGATAGGCATTTCAGATATAGGTGTCGATAGGCATTTCAGATATAGGTGTCGATAGGCATTTCAGATATAGGTGTCGATAGGCATTTCAGATATAGGTGTCGATAGGCATTTCAGATATAGGTGCCGATAGGCATTTCAGATATAGTTGCCGATTGGCATTTTAAAAATAGGTGCCGATAGGCATTTCAGATATAGAAGCCGATAGGCATTTCAAATATAGGTGCCGATAGGCATTCCAGATATGGTTGCCGATAGGCATTTCAAATATAGGTGCTGATAGGCATTTCAGATGCAGTTTCCGATAGGCATTTCAAAAATAGGTGTCGATAGGCATTTCAGATATAGGTGTCGATAGGCATTTCAGATATAGGTGTCGATAGGCATTTCAGATATAGGTGTCGATAGGCATTTCAGATATAGGTGTCGATAGGCATTTCAGATATAGGTGTCGATAGGCATTTCAGATATAGGTGTCGATAGGCATTTCAGATATAGGTGTCGATAGGCATTTCAGATATAGGTGCCGATAGGCATTTCAGATATAGTTGCCGATTGGCATTTTAAAAATAGGTGCCGATAGGCATTTCAGATATAGAAGCCGATAGGCATTTAAAATATAGGTGCCGATAGGCATTCCAGATATGGTTGCCGATAGGCATTTCAAATATAGGTGCTGATAGGCATTTCAGATGTAGTTTCCGATAGGCATTTCAAAAATAGGTGTCGATAGGCATTTCAGATATAGGTGTCGATAGGCATTTCAGATATAGGTGTCGATAGGCATTTCAGATATAGGTGTCGATAGGCATTTCAGATATAGGTGCCGATAGGCATTTCAGATATAGTTGCCGATTGGCATTTTAAAAATAGGTGCCGATAGGCATTTAAGATATAGAAGCCGATAGGCATTTCAAATATAGGTGCCGATAGGCATTCCAGATATGGTTGCCAATAGGCATTTCAAATATAGGTGCTGATAGGCATTTCAGATGTAGTTTCCGATAGGCATTTCAAAAATAGGTGTCGATAGGCATTTCAGATATAGGTGTCGATAGGCATTTCAGATATAGGTGTCGATAGGCATTTCAGATATAGGTGTCGATAGGCATTTCAGATATAGGTGTCGATAGGCATTTCAGATATAGGTGTCGATAGGCATTTCAGATATAGGTGTCGATAGGCATTTCAGATATAGGTGTCGATAGGCATTTCAGTTATAGGTGTCGATAGGCATTTCAGATATAGGTGTCGATAGGCATTTCAGATATAGGTGTCGATGGGCATTTCAGATATAGGTGTCGATAGGCATTTCAGATATAGGTGCCGATAGGCATTTCAGATATAGTTGCCGATTGGCATTTTAAAAATAGGTGCCGATAGGCATTTCAGATATAGAAGCCGATAGGCATTTCAAATATAGGTGCCGATAGGCATTCCAGATATGGTTGCCGATAGGCATTTCAAATATAGGTGCTGATAGGCATTTCAGATGTAGTTTCCGATAGGCATTTCAAAAATAGGTGTCGATAGGCATTTCAGATATAGGTGTCAATAGGCATTTCAGATATAGGTGTCGATAGGCATTTCAGATATAGGTGTCGATAGGCATTTCAGATATAGGTGTCGATAGGAATTTCAGATATAGGTGTCAATAGGCATTTCAGATATAGGTGTCGATAGGCATTTCAGTTATAGGTGTCGATAGGCATTTCAGATATAGGTGCCGATAGGCATTTCAGATATAGTTGCCGATTGGCAATTTAAAAATAGGTGCCGATAGGCATTTCAGATATAGAAGCCGAGAGGCATTTCAAATATAGGTGCCGATAGGCATTCCAGATATGGTTGCCGATAGGCATTTCAAATATAAGTGCTGATAGGCATTTCAGATGTAGTTTCCGATAAGCATTTCAAAAATAGGTGTCGATAGGCATTTCAGATATAGGTGTCGATAGGCATTTCAGATATAGGTGTCGATAGGCATTTCAGATATAGTTGTCGATAGGCATTTCAGATATAGGTGTCGATAGGCATTTCAGATATAGGTGTCGATAGGCATTTCAGATATAGGTGTCGATAGGCATTTCAGATATAGGTGTCGATAGGCATTTCAGATATAGGTGTCGATAGACATTTCAGATATAGGTGCCGATAGGCAATCTAGATATAGTTGCCGATTGGCATTTTAAAAATAGGTTCCGATAGGCATTTCAGATATAGAAGCCGATTGGCATTTCAAATATAGGTGCCGATAGGCATTCCAGATATGGTTGCCGATAGGCATTTCAAATATAGGTGCTGATAGGCATTTCAGATGTAGTTTCCGATAGGCATTTCAAAATAGGTGTCGATAGGCATTTCAGATATAGGTGTCGATAGGCATTTCAGATATAGGTGTCGATAGGCATTTCAGATATAGGTGTCGATAGGCATTTCAGATATAGGTGTCGATAGGCATTTCAGATATAGGTGTCGATAGGCATTTCAGATATAGGTGTCGATAGGCATTTCAGATATAGGTGTCGATAGGCATTTCAGATATAGGTGTCGATAGGCATTTCAGATATAGGTGTCGATAGGCATTTCAGATATAGGTGTCGATAGGCATTTCAGATATAGTTGCCGATTGGCATTTTAAAAATAGGTGCCGATAGGCATTTCAGATATAGAAGCCGATAGGCATTTCAAATATAGGTGCCGATAGGCTTTCCAGATATGGTTGCCTATAGGCAATCAAATATAGGTGCTGAAAGCCTATCGATGCACCCATATCATTTGAAAAATGCCTATCGGCATTCTATATAATGCCTATCGGCCCTATTTTTTAAAAAGTGCACCCCTATCGACACCTATATCTGAAATGCCTATCGACACCTATATCTGAAATGCCTATCGACACCTATATCTGAAATGCCTATCGACACCTATATCTGAAATGCCTATCGACACCTATATCTGAAATGCCTATCGACACCTATATCTGAAATGCCTATCGACACCTATTTTTGAAATGCCTATCGGAACTACATCTGAAATGCCTATTAGCACCTATATTTGAAATGCCTATCGGCACCATATCTGGAATGCCTATCGGCACCTATATTTGAAATGCCTATCGGCTTCTATATCTGAAATGCCTATCGGCACCTATTTTTTAAATGCCAATCGGCAACTATATCT
>JAVRKA010000300.1:0-35000 GCA_034508555.1 Venustoraphidia nigricollis
CAGATATAGGTGCCGATAGGCATTTCTGATGTGGTTGCCGATAGGCGTTTCAAATATAGGTGCTGATAGGCATTTCAGATGTAGTTTTCGATAGGCATTTCAAAAATAGGTGCGGATAAGCATTTCAGGTATAGGTGCCGATAGGCATTTCAGATATAGTTGCCGATTGGCATTTTAAAAATAGGTGCCGAAAGGCATTTCAGATATAGAAGCCAGTAGATGATAATAGGTGTGTCCTGGACCAACCGATTTGATGACGTTTCAGGTCGCAGAATCGTCCATTTTTTCCCCCACCACTTTTTAATAATTTGTGCAATATTTGCATGGTGGTCGTCAACGACGACTCTCTCGACGTTCTTCGTTAATAGCCCCCCTACCCCACCGCCCCCTCTTCCGCCCCCATCCGACGACAAGAGTTCGTCGAGACGTTGCAACGGGGTTATTTTTTTACTGATGCGTTTGAATGGTATATTGTAGTTTATTGCAAAAGATAACCCCAGGTAGGTATGCAATCTGCAATACATGAGCTAGAGCGATCTCTTCGATATTTTATATCGCCTACAACGTAGGCAGCCCGCACAGCTTTTTTTTCATGACAGAGCCAGTGTGTTTTCGAACCCGAGTTCCATAGCTTGGCGTGCCGCGACTAAACCAAGTGAGCTATTGGGTTGACTTGCCACAGCGCCATTAAAGTGTGTATATAAACACGTCGCGTTACACAGAAACAATATGTGACATGCGTTATAATTGGAATTTATTACAATAGGTTATAATAATAAGCATGTATTTAACATTTTATTTATATCAAATTTTCTTATTTTATTTTAAAACCTCATATTATTATAAAAATCTTCCTAGTAGCTTTTTTATAGGTTCAGACAGGAATAAATTCTAGAGGTTAGATAAAAGAATATTACTTCTATAATAATATTGTCCTCGCAATAAGTTTTATTAATTTGTTAGCTTTGCACCTCTCCAAACTGTTCACTTTTTTCAATACATCACTCACGTACTATGCTATAAAACTGCAATGAGCTGTTATTTGTCAATAGCTAAACGTTGAGAAATTAAATTAATTACTACTCAATAATAAACCTGAAATAACAAATAACTTGCATAATTGTTTTAAACATAAAGTTTGTTTTATTTTATTACAATAAAGGTTAGATTACGTCTACTCAATAATAAACCTGAAATAACAAATAACTTACATAATTGTTCAAACATAAAGTTTGTGTATTTTATTACAAGATTACGTCTACAAAATACATAACATGCAATTAAACGGTACAAAACATTATATTAGAGCTCGTCACCGGTATCCTCGACAACCATTATCACGGCTCCTAGTTTTCATATGGGTCCACCGTACAAAAAATTAACAATGGGGAATAAAATCAAGTGCAATCTATGTGACAAAAAAATGTAGCATTGCAATACGTAGATATTATACAGACTGTTTAATTATCAAAGCATGTATTTAACATTTTTTATTAACATCAAATTTTCTTATTTATTTTATTTTAAAACATCATATTATTATAAAAATCTTCCTAGTAGCTTTTTATAGGTTCATACAGGAATAAATATTAGCGAACAGATAGACGGACATTCCATTTGTTTTTTTATCAAGAAGATAGACAGACAGACAGATAGACAGAACCATTTTTATGCTTTTTAGTACGTAAGTTTATTCATGATATTGAGTAATTACTTTGATTACGTTATTATATATTATTATATAAATCATTATTATTAGAAATCACACTGAAATAAAAATTGTTATTTATACTTTAAAACGAGTGTTCACAACAATCTGCAGAGATACTTTTAACATTAAGGTTCCTATCGAGAGAAAGAGAGAGGGAGTTCTCGTGTCTCTATTTTCAAAAAAAAAACAGCTCATAAGAAATCATATTATCCAAGCGTTGTTTGGTTGTAGAAGTTTGTAAAAAGGGGGGGAGAGAGACTTTAAAGGTTTATATAAGGCCCTAGTTTATGTAACTTGAATATTACAAAGCTATAAATAGAACGTCAATCTGAAAAAAAGAGGCAGAAAGCATTGAGCTTCCGAGCAGTCAACAACGAAGAAGAAGAATTAAATAATTAACATTGCAGATAATACGAAATTTGAAGTTAAACGTTTTGGAATAAATGGTACACGTTTGATTTTTAAGATCAAAGAAGAACCTAAAGGGAATACAGGCGATTCCGTTTTATGGATCAAAAGTGCAATCAACGAGGTCATAGAATATATTACAAGTGAACTGACACCTGAAGACTACGTGGGAATTAGCTTTAACAGCTTGGATCACTCAACGGGTAAAAAAGGATATTTACCCTTTCGAAAAGCTAAAAATTTAACACTTGGAGACGTATGGAGTATTCTAAGCGGAATACATCAATCTTGTGGACAGGCATTAAACACAGATAAATTTCAAATGAGTGTTACATACGCGAGAAAAACCATAAAGTAATGAACATGTATTATTTAGAAAAATAAAGAATTTTAAAAGACATTTATACCGTGTTTTGTTTATCAGCCTGTAAACGTATTATTATTCAACGACCTTCTATGCAAATTAGTGATGCATGTGATGCGTGTGTAGGTTGTCATAATACCATATACTTTTACTTATATGTATTATACTGTTTATATGAAAGTAAATTCTTGCATGAATGTGTGTAGACATCGTTGTTTTTTTGCAGTGGGAGTAATGAACAAGATTGTATGCAAACATAGCTGGTTTTAAATGATGCACAAAAAAGTTATAACATAAGACGTGTGCTAATATTTATGTACAATACTTATTAAGCTATATTATGACCATAATATAATATTTGAAGTGTATGTATTGCAGGTGATAATGAAGTCGGACTTTCATATCGAAATAATGAAACCTGAAGTCTTTGTACGATATTCACCTACATAACCTACGTTACATGAACGTATTGCGATCACTTGAGGCAGACAATTTGTCATATTATGTTAGATAGACGTGTTAGTATTTATTGTTATTCAAAAAAAGAGCAATATCAACTTTAACTTTAGAGTCGTTTCAAAAAATGCAAATAGGATATTTTTTATGACAATGTACGTATTAATGTTAAATTCTAGCACTATTTATAGGTTGTCCACTAATCTTAAGAGAATAGATTTGTTCCAATCTCTCTCTAAAAAAAAAGAAGGCATTATTATCGTCACACTCATGTGTAGTAGATAAAAAGCGTTCCAGCCGAGGTATCAGGGGGGTGGTCAAATGGTCCTTTAATAGCTCCATACGAATTTGTCATCGTTTGTGCACAATTTGTAAAGCGATTATTGCAAACTAATCATTTAAAAACGTTTGCCTCTGTTTAATACTGACTAGTGACAATTCTTTATTTATTTCACGGTTGTTTTGGCGAAAAAATGAATGACGAAAGCAATGGCTATATATTTTCTATAACATTAAAAACGTTGTCATGGACTGGCAGAAAATAGCCTTACATATTCCCCAGCAACATTTACTTCAGCGTGCAATTCAATCTCAACTTTATATTACAATAACATTTACACAATTTTAAATTTGGGAAATTTATGTATTTTTTTGTGTATGAAAATGCTTATCTGTCATCGATATCTATTTTTTAGAACTTGTTATTACTTTTTTATTTAATTACGAAAACTTTTGTGAAATTCCATTGGTGATCGCGAGGATCGCAATGCCTGTTGTGTAAATAATCTGATATTACTGAATTCAACACTTTATAGTGACTATAATGATCAGGCATCACAAATTAATGTTTCACAATTTCTTTTTTTAATCAGAAGCTAGTTGATGAAAATTATTATTAAATATAAAAAATGTTATAGACTTTGAACTTTGCATAATATGCTAAAATATCTGTCGTATATTTTGTTCGCTATAAAAAAGAGAACAACAAAAAACACCACTATGAAAAGAGAATAATTATACATATCTGAGCTATAAAGACAGAATTAAATATCTGATTAATGATGCCGTGTCATGAATCTAATGCACATACTCTGACAAAAAAGTGCAAACTAGAATAGATAGTGTTTTCAACATTAAAACCACAATTTTTGATGAAAAAAACTTCTACTTTACGTAAAACTATTCTCACCTACAAAGACTGTGACGTTATGACAAGTTTAAATTATTGCTCCTGCGATGTTAAGTGATTTCGTGAATATTTTGAAGATGTCGTTGAATTAAGTAAAAATTATTATTAAATATAAAAAAATGTTATAGACTTTGAACTCTGCATAATATGCTAAAATATCTGTCGTATATTTTGTTCGCTATAAAAAAGAGAACAACAAAAAACACCACTATGAAAAGAGAATAATTATACATATCTGAGCTATAAAGACAGAATTAAATATCTGATTAATGATGCCGTGTCATGAATCTAATGCACATACTCTGACAAAAAAGTGCAAACTAGAATAGATAGTGTTTTCAACATTAAAACCACAATTTTTGATGAAAAAAACTTCTACTTTACGTAAAACTATTCTCACCTACAAAGACTGTGACGTTATGACAAGTTTAAATTATTGCTCCTGCGATGTTAAGTGATTTCGTGAATATTTTGAAGATGTCGTTGAATTAAGTAAAAATTATTATTAAATATAAAAAAATGTTATAGACTTTGAACTCTGCATAATATGCTAAAATATCTGTCGTATATTTTGTTCGCTATAAAAAAGAGAACAACAAAAAACACCACTATGAAAAGAGAATAATTATACATATCTGAGCTATAAAGACAGAATTAAATATCTGATTAATGATGCCGTGTCATGAATCTAATGCACATACTCTGACAAAAAAGTGCAAACTAGAATAGATAGTGTTTTCAACATTAAAACCACATTTTTTTAATGAAAAAAACTTCTACTTTACGTAAAACTATTCTCACCTACAAAGACTGTGACGTTATGACAAGTTTAAATTGTTGCTCCTGCGATGTTAAGTGATTTCGTGAATATTTTGAAGCCGTCGTTGAATTAAGTAAATTTTTTATGTGGCAAGAAACTGCGACTTCAGAAGTCGATTGCTACAGCATTTTCAAAGATTTCATATTTCATGAAGTCAAAAGTTGTCTGATAAGCTTACTAAGTACCAGTGATTTTATACACGGTTAATTTCTTACGATAAAGTTAATGTCGTAAGCTTTTTTTGAAAAATTCACAAATCAGATTTATACATGACGTAAAATAAGAGTTTTGGTCCGGTATTAATCCATAGTATTATATAGATGTCCCGGAGTTTTATTATTTTCTTTTAATGATTCTTAGTATAAAAGTGTTTAAATAAACGCATGTTTAAATACATGTTACTTTAAGTAGTTAGAAACAGTTACATGTGATTTTTTATAGTTTACATTTACGCTAGTTTGGATTTTCTGAATCCCTCTTTAGTGGAACTACAATATGATTTTTGGTTGATCGCCAAATAAACGTACATTAATTTAAATAATCATAAGTTTCGAAATCTAAAAAAAAAACAGAGAAATGTAGAATATTGTCCCTACTATAATTTCAGGTAAAATGATTCTCTTTTGAGTCAATTACTGAAAAAATGAATCTCGGATAGATTTTTACTGGAAGAATAGATCTTATGAAAAAAGTACTTGACACCCCTCATTAATGGCCTGCCCTACCCCAGTATATTTTATGGTAAACTTTAAAAAAAAAAACGACCACAATATCCTCTTACATCATAAAAAGTACATACGATATCAAGTCCAAAAAATTTACATGTTAACGACTCACATAGCTTTAACTCGCGTATTTCGATTAATTAATTGTGCATAATTGGAAAAAGGACGTGAGTTTATTGTCTTCAATATAACTGACAGAAATAAACTTATATATTACTAGCCCTAGCTGGAATTATTTCGTAGAATAACCTATAGTGATCAATCTTCTGGAGCTCATAAAAAAATCCAAGCTATTTGCCCAATATCTGCCATAAAAAGAGAAAGCACAAAAATCCCTTTACTATTCCCTCAAGTAGATTTTAGTTTGATCACGAAATGATCAAGAACAACCTCAGATATCACTTTCCTGTATTTCGTACAGTTTAACCAGCACGAGTGCACCAATTTACCTCAGAAACGTGTGTTTTACATTTTGTCAGTCGATGCTCATCCGCACTTTATCTTAGCATAACAAATTATAGCCTCTATTCCTCGGGAAAACCATTTCATTTAAGCCTACTCAAAAATAGAGTCCAGTCCACCCCAAACCAAGACGTGAGAGCAACAATTGCATGGTGAATACAAGAGTTTTCATAAATGATCGTGGATCTACCGAAAAAGTCATTTCATAGCCATTGGGATTGGGAGATAAAAATAGAATTCATCCATTAAATACTGTGTATAATTTTTTTGACAGTAACGAATTGATTCAAACCCAAACTATAATTTGATGCAGACAGGACTCCACTATAATAGTATAATAATAATAATAGTGAGGACGACCCCATGTCGCGTATCTATAATTAAAATGATAAAATTCTTTTTTTTAACGCACGTCACATAACTTTAACATATGCAATCGAGGGTCTATTAATAAACACCGATACTGATTTATTCCATAAATTTTTGCATGCGAATTGCTATAGCACTTATTAAAAATCGAAATATAGAGCAAAGGCTGATCTAAATAGTAAAATCTCAGATTTTAACTGAAGACTAATCTAAATGTGTGCGCTTAATTATATTTTTTTTCTCGTGTCATGAAACAATTCAATAATTATCGATTTTATTAAGATTTTTTATTATTATATTATATAAATGTGATTTCTTGCTTTTTCTTTAAAAATATCTAAATTAATTCGTTTTTCCTTTCTTTTTAAAAATTAATTGCACAACTCAGGAAGGAAATAAAGATATTTATCTTAACAATTAAAATTAGTGTTATAATTCTAAGTGGAAAATGTAAGAGTTTACAGTGTTAAAATCTATAATCATCTGTTAAATGAAATCAAATCATTGCCACCGCAAGCCTTAAAAAGGAAGTTAAAGAATGACCTGGTAGACAGAGAATTTTATTGTATACAAGAATTTTTTAATGTGTAATTTTAATATGTTTTTACAGACTTGCCATATACTTTTCTTGTCAATGTGGTAAATAAATCTACTTACTTACTTACTTACTTACATCACATAAGTTAATGTGAGACAGAAATTTAACACTACTGGTTAACCGACTTCAAAAAAAGGAGGGTTTCTCAATTCGGTAGTATGTTTTTTTATAAATGTTTGGTATGCGATTACTCCGCCGATTATGAATCTATTTGAAAAATGTCAACGCCATTTTATTCAGAACGCTACCGGATTGGTACCATATGGTTTTTATTAAAATCGGTTCATCGGTTTTTTTAGTATTAAACATTCAGAATAGATTGTCGTATATAGTAACAATTATTGTTAAATAATACCTGTATATTATCAAAGATAAATTGTAAGATAAGATGAAATGCTAACTTTATCTACAAATTGCAGAACAATAATTAAGAATAATTGTTACTATATACGTCAATTAATTCTAATTGCTAAATTAGTGGTTTGAATAAAATAACATTTATAAGCTGCATTCCAAAAAATTCTATTAAAATTAAATATATCCAAACAGCTGTAATAAAATCAAAAATATTATTCAGAATAGCGCTATAATAATCGTATATTATGAAACGTAAAATTCAATTCAGTTGTAGCAGGTACAGAATATTGACGACTTCATTGTCAGTGTGGCATTTAAAGCCCACGGTATTGGTTAGAGACATTCGTCCAGTTTCGCTGCCTACGCTTTTATCCATTCATAAATGAAGATATTCCTTTTATATAGCCACAGCTCATATAATAATTTGATCATATACATATATTAATATAATAATGCAAATAAATAACATGACTTTTGTTAAAATATTACACAAAATGGCCCTTCTTGTAAAAACGTGATGCGATACAGTATCGAGACCGTATTCTACAATTCATCTGATCTATAACACACACGTTTAGTCAAAATCCGTTTAGTAATTTGCTCGGAACAAACAAACTAACTACTTGAAAACTGCGAAGTGCAAGTTGCAGCTATGTGGTGTGCAGGACGTGCAGGTTTATGCTTGGGATCTTTATCCTTTCAAGTAAAACTACATATCACAGGTACCGCTCAATGTCAGACCGATACGTTCCATAACATTCATTGCATATTAATTAATAAGCAAGATGCGGTGACGTCAATCCATTAAAAATGCTCTATACCTGATATATAAGATTATTAAGAATTTGCTGAAATATTTATTTGTTTGAATAATTCTTAATGTTAAAAACCTGTTTTTGTTGTGCGTACCTCTACTACTGCTGCATACATTACCATTTCCGCGCATTGACACATACCTAACATACCGACTGTTTTATAATAACGTGGTCCATTTTTTCCGACACCGAATATATACTCCCAGAGACACATATACAGACACACCAAAGAGATACCAAAGAGACACCAAACAGACATCAAACAGACACCAAACAGACAGCATACAGACACCAAAGAGACACCAAAGAGACACCAAACAGACACCAAACAAACATCAAGCAGACACCAAACAGACAGCATACAGACACCAAAGAGACCCCAAACAGACCCCAAACAGGTTTTTAACATTAAGAATTATTCAAACAAATAAATATTTCAGCAAATTCTTAATAATCTTATATATCAGGTATAGAGCATTTTTAATGGATTGACGTCACCGCATCTTGCTTATTAATTAATATGCAATGAATGTTATGGAACGTATCGGTCTGACATTGAGCGGTACCTGTGATATGTAGTTTTACTTGAAAGGATAAAGATCCCAAGCATAAACCTGCACGTCCTGCACACCACATAGCTGCAACTTGCACTTCGCAGTTTTCAAGTAGTTAGTTTGTTTGTTCCGAGCAAATTACTAAACGGATTTTGACTAAACGTGTGTGTTATAGATCAGATGAATTGTAGAATACGGTCTCGATACTGTATCGCATCACGTTTTTACAAGAAGGGCCATTTTGTGTAATATTTTAACAAAAGTCATGTTATTTATTTGCATTATTATATTAATATATGTATATGATCAAATTATTATATGAGCTGTGGCTATATAAAAGGAATATCTTCATTTATGAATGGATAAAAGCGTAGGCAGCGAAACTGGACGAATGTCTCTAACCAATACCGTGGGCTTTAAATGCCACACTGACAATGAAGTCGTCAATATTCTGTACCTGCTACAACTGAATTGAATTTTACGTTTCATAATATACGATTATTATAGCGCTATTCTGAATAATATTTTTGATTTTATTACAGCTGTTTGGATATATTTAATTTTAATAGAATTTTTTGGAATGCAGCTTATAAATGTTATTTTATTCAAACCACTAATTTAGCAATTAGAATTAATTGACGTATATAGTAACAATTATTCTTAATTATTGTTCTGCAATTTGTAGATAAAGTTAGCATTTCATCTTATCTTACAATTTATCTTTGATAATATACAGGTATTATTTAACAATAATTGTTACTATATACGACAATCTATTCTGAATGTTTAATACTAAAAAAACCGATGAACCGATTTTAATAAAAACCATATGGTACCAATCCGGTAGCGTTCTGAATAAAATGGCGTTGACATTTTTCAAATAGATTCATAATCGGCGGAGTAATCGCATACCAAACATTTATAAAAAAACATACTACCGAATTGAGAAACCCTCCTTTTTTTGAAGTCGGTTAACCAGTAGTGTTAAATTTCTGTCTCACATTAACTTATGTGATGTAAGTAAGTAAGTAAGTAAGTAGATTTATTTACCACATTGACAAGAAAAGTATATGGCAAGTCTGTAAAAACATATTAAAATTACACATTAAAAAATTCTTGTATACAATAAAATTCTCTGTCTACCAGGTCATTCTTTAACTTCCTTTTTAAGGCTTGCGGTGGCAATGATTTGATTTCATTTAACAGATGATTATAGATTTTAACACTGTAAACTCTTACATTTTCCACTTAGAATTATAACACTAATTTTAATTGTTAAGATAAATATCTTTATTTCCTTCCTGAGTTGTGCAATTAATTTTTAAAAAGAAAGGAAAAACGAATTAATTTAGATATTTTTAAAGAAAAAGCAAGAAATCACATTTATATAATATAATAATAAAAAATCTTAATAAAATCGATAATTATTGAATTGTTTCATGACACGAGAAAAAAAATATAATTAAGCGCACACATTTAGATTAGTCTTCAGTTAAAATCTGAGATTTTACTATTTAGATCAGCCTTTGCTCTATATTTCGATTTTTAATAAGTGCTATAGCAATTCGCATGCAAAAATTTATGGAATAAATCAGTATCGGTGTTTATTAATAGACCCTCGATTGCATATGTTAAAGTTATGTGACGTGCGTTAAAAAAAAGAATTTTATCATTTTAATTATAGATACGCGACATGGGGTCGTCCTCACTATTATTATTATTATACTATTATAGTGGAGTCCTGTCTGCATCAAATTATAGTTTGGGTTTGAATCAATTCGTTACTGTCAAAAAAATTATACACAGTATTTAATGGATGAATTCTATTTTTATCTCCCAATCCCAATGGCTATGAAATGACTTTTTCGGTAGATCCACGATCATTTATGAAAACTCTTGTATTCACCATGCAATTGTTGCTCTCACGTCTTGGTTTGGGGTGGACTGGACTCTATTTTTGAGTAGGCTTAAATGAAATGGTTTTCCCGAGGAATAGAGGCTATAATTTGTTATGCTAAGATAAAGTGCGGATGAGCATCGACTGACAAAATGTAAAACACACGTTTCTGAGGTAAATTGGTGCACTCGTGCTGGTTAAACTGTACGAAATACAGGAAAGTGATATCTGAGGTTGTTCTTGATCATTTCGTGATCAAACTAAAATCTACTTGAGGGAATAGTAAAGGGATTTTTGTGCTTTCTCTTTTTATGGCAGATATTGGGCAAATAGCTTGGATTTTTTTATGAGCTCCAGAAGATTGATCACTATAGGTTATTCTACGAAATAATTCCAGCTAGGGCTAGTAATATATAAGTTTATTTCTGTCAGTTATATTGAAGACAATAAACTCACGTCCTTTTTCCAATTATGCACAATTAATTAATCGAAATACGCGAGTTAAAGCTATGTGAGTCGTTAACATGTAAATTTTTTGGACTTGATATCGTATGTACTTTTTATGATGTAAGAGGATATTGTGGTCGTTTTTTTTTTAAAGTTTACCATAAAATATACTGGGGTAGGGCAGGCCATTAATGAGGGGTGTCAAGTACTTTTTTCATAAGATCTATTCTTCCAGTAAAAATCTATCCGAGATTCATTTTTTCAGTAATTGACTCAAAAGAGAATCATTTTACCTGAAATTATAGTAGGGACAATATTCTACATTTCTCTGTTTTTTTTTTAGATTTCGAAACTTATGATTATTTAAATTAATGTACGTTTATTTGGCGATCAACCAAAAATCATATTGTAGTTCCACTAAAGAGGGATTCAGAAAATCCAAACTAGCGTAAATGTAAACTATAAAAAATCACATGTAACTGTTTCTAACTACTTAAAGTAACATGTATTTAAACATGCGTTTATTTAAACACTTTTATACTAAGAATCATTAAAAGAAAATAATAAAACTCCGGGACATCTATATAATACTATGGATTAATACCGGACCAAAACTCTTATTTTACGTCATGTATAAATCTGATTTGTGAATTTTTCAAAAAAAGCTTACGACATTAACTTTATCGTAAGAAATTAACCGTGTATAAAATCACTGGTACTTAGTAAGCTTATCAGACAACTTTTGACTTCATGAAATATGAAATCTTTGAAAATGCTGTAGCAATCGACTTCTGAAGTCGCAGTTTCTTGCCACATAAAAAATTTACTTAATTCAACGACGGCTTCAAAATATTCACGAAATCACTTAACATCGCAGGAGCAACAATTTAAACTTGTCATAACGTCACAGTCTTTGTAGGTGAGAATAGTTTTACGTAAAGTAGAAGTTTTTTTCATTAAAAAAATGTGGTTTTAATGTTGAAAACACTATCTATTCTAGTTTGCACTTTTTTGTCAGAGTATGTGCATTAGATTCATGACACGGCATCATTAATCAGATATTTAATTCTGTCTTTATAGCTCAGATATGTATAATTATTCTCTTTTCATAGTGGTGTTTTTTGTTGTTCTCTTTTTTATAGCGAACAAAATATACGACAGATATTTTAGCATATTATGCAGAGTTCAAAGTCTATAACATTTTTTTATATTTAATAATAATTTTTACTTAATTCAACGACATCTTCAAAATATTCACGAAATCACTTAACATCGCAGGAGCAATAATTTAAACTTGTCATAACGTCACAGTCTTTGTAGGTGAGAATAGTTTTACGTAAAGTAGAAGTTTTTTTCATCAAAAATTGTGGTTTTAATGTTGAAAACACTATCTATTCTAGTTTGCACTTTTTTGTCAGAGTATGTGCATTAGATTCATGACACGGCATCAATAATCAGATATTTAATTCTGTCTTTATAGCTCAGATATGTATAATTATTCTCTTTTCATAGTGGTGTTTTTTGTTGTTCTCTTTTTTATAGCGAACAAAATATACGACAGATATTTTAGCATATTATGCAGAGTTCAAAGTCTATAACATTTTTTTATATTTAATAATAATTTTTACTTAATTCAACGACATCTTCAAAATATTCACGAAATCACTTAACATCGCAGGAGCAATAATTTAAACTTGTCATAACGTCACAGTCTTTGTAGGTGAGAATAGTTTTACGTAAAGTAGAAGTTTTTTTCATCAAAAATTGTGGTTTTAATGTTGAAAACACTATCTATTCTAGTTTGCACTTTTTTGTCAGAGTATGTGCATTAGATTCATGACACGGCATCATTAATCAGATATTTAATTCTGTCTTTATAGCTCAGATATGTATAATTATTCTCTTTTCATAGTGGTGTTTTTTGTTGTTCTCTTTTTTATAGCGAACAAAATATACGACAGATATTTTAGCATATTATGCAAAGTTCAAAGTCTATAACATTTTTTATATTTAATAATAATTTTCATCAACTAGCTTCTGATTAAAAAAAGAAATTGTGAAACATTAATTTGTGATGCCTGATCATTATAGTCACTATAAAGTGTTGAATTCAGTAATATCAGATTATTTACACAACAGGCATTGCGATCCTCGCGATCACCAATGGAATTTCACAAAAGTTTTCGTAATTAAATAAAAAAGTAATAACAAGTTCTAAAAAATAGATATCGATGACAGATAAGCATTTTCATACACAAAAAAATACATAAATTTCCCAAATTTAAAATTGTGTAAATGTTATTGTAATATAAAGTTGAGATTGAATTGCACGCTGAAGTAAATGTTGCTGGGGAATATGTAAGGCTATTTTCTGCCAGTCCATGACAACGTTTTTAATGTTATAGAAAATATATAGCCATTGCTTTCGTCATTCATTTTTTCGCCAAAACAACCGTGAAATAAATAAAGAATTGTCACTAGTCAGTATTAAACAGAGGCAAACGTTTTTAAATGATTAGTTTGCAATAATCGCTTTACAAATTGTGCACAAACGATGACAAATTCGTATGGAGCTATTAAAGGACCATTTGACCACCCCCCTGATACCTCGGCTGGAACGCTTTTTATCTACTACACATGAGTGTGACGATAATAATGCCTTCTTTTTTTTTAGAGAGAGATTGGAACAAATCTATTCTCTTAAGATTAGTGGACAACCTATAAATAGTGCTAGAATTTAACATTAATACGTACATTGTCATAAAAAATATCCTATTTGCATTTTTTGAAACGACTCTAAAGTTAAAGTTGATATTGCTCTTTTTTTGAATAACAATAAATACTAACACGTCTATCTAACATAATATGACAAATTGTCTGCCTCAAGTGATCGCAATACGTTCATGTAACGTAGGTTATGTAGGTGAATATCGTACAAAGACTTCAGGTTTCATTATTTCGATATGAAAGTCCGACTTCATTATCACCTGCAATACATACACTTCAAATATTATATTATGGTCATAATATAGCTTAATAAGTATTGTACATAAATATTAGCACACGTCTTATGTTATAACTTTTTTGTGCATCATTTAAAACCAGCTATGTTTGCATACAATCTTGTTCATTACTCCCACTGCAAAAAAACAACGATGTCTACACACATTCATGCAAGAATTTACTTTCATATAAACAGTATAATACATATAAGTAAAAGTATATGGTATTATGACAACCTACACACGCATCACATGCATCACTAATTTGCATAGAAGGTCGTTGAATAATAATACGTTTACAGGCTGATAAACAAAACACGGTATAAATGTCTTTTAAAATTCTTTATTTTTCTAAATAATACATGTTCATTACTTTATGGTTTTTCTCGCGTATGTAACACTCATTTGAAATTTATCTGTGTTTAATGCCTGTCCACAAGATTGATGTATTCCGCTTAGAATACTCCATACGTCTCCAAGTGTTAAATTTTTAGCTTTTCGAAAGGGTAAATATCCTTTTTTACCCGTTGAGTGATCCAAGCTGTTAAAGCTAATTCCCACGTAGTCTTCAGGTGTCAGTTCACTTGTAATATATTCTATGACCTCGTTGATTGCACTTTTGATCCATAAAACGGAATCGCCTGTATTCCCTTTAGGTTCTTCTTTGATCTTAAAAATCAAACGTGTACCATTTATTCCAAAACGTTTAACTTCAAATTTCGTATTATCTGCAATGTTAATTATTTAATTCTTCTTCTTCGTTGTTGACTGCTCGGAAGCTCAATGCTTTCTGCCTCTTTTTTTCAGATTGACGTTCTATTTATAGCTTTGTAATATTCAAGTTACATAAACTAGGGCCTTATATAAACCTTTAAAGTCTCTCTCCCCCCCTTTTTACAAACTTCTACAACCAAACAACGCTTGGATAATATGATTTCTTATGAGCTGTTTTTTTTTTGAAAATAGAGACACGAGAACTCCCTCTCTCTTTCTCTCGATAGGAACCTTAATGTTAAAAGTATCTCTGCAGATTGTTGTGAACACTCGTTTTAAAGTATAAATAACAATTTTTATTTCAGTGTGATTTCTAATAATAATGATTTATATAATAATATATAATAACGTAATCAAAGTAATTACTCAATATCATGAATAAACTTACGTACTAAAAAGCATAAAAATGGTTCTGTCTATCTGTCTGTCTGTCTATCTTCTTGATAAAAAAACAAATGGAATGTCCGTCTATCTGTTCGCTAATATTTATTCCTGTATGAACCTATAAAAAGCTACTAGGAAGATTTTTATAATAATATGATGTTTTAAAATAAAATAAATAAGAAAATTTGATGTTAATAAAAAATGTTAAATACATGCTTTGATAATTAAACAGTCTGTATAATATCTACGTATTGCAATGCTACATTTTTTTGTCACATAGATTGCACTTGATTTTATTCCCCATTGTTAATTTTTTGTACGGTGGACCCATATGAAAACTAGGAGCCGTGATAATGGTTGTCGAGGATACCGGTGACGAGCTCTAATATAATGTTTTGTACCGTTTAATTGCATGTTATGTATTTTGTAGACGTAATCTTGTAATAAAATACACAAACTTTATGTTTGAACAATTATGTAAGTTATTTGTTATTTCAGGTTTATTATTGAGTAGACGTAATCTAACCTTTATTGTAATAAAATAAAACAAACTTTATGTTTAAAACAATTATGCAAGTTATTTGTTATTTCAGGTTTATTATTGAGTAGTAATTAATTTAATTTCTCAACGTTTAGCTATTGACAAATAACAGCTCATTGCAGTTTTATAGCATAGTACGTGAGTGATGTATTGAAAAAAGTGAACAGTTTGGAGAGGTGCAAAGCTAACAAATTAATAAAACTTATTGCGAGGACAATATTATTATAGAAGTAATATTCTTTTATCTAACCTCTAGAATTTATTCCTGTCTGAACCTATAAAAAAGCTACTAGGAAGATTTTTATAATAATATGAGGTTTTAAAATAAAATAAGAAAATTTGATATAAATAAAATGTTAAATACATGCTTATTATTATAACCTATTGTAATAAATTCCAATTATAACGCATGTCACATATTGTTTCTGTGTAACGCGACGTGTTTATATACACACTTTAATGGCGCTGTGGCAAGTCAACCCAATAGCTCACTTGGTTTAGTCGCGGCACGCCAAGCTATGGAACTCGGGTTCGAAAACACACTGGCTCTGTCATGAAAAAAAAGCTGTGCGGGCTGCCTACGTTGTAGGCGATTAAAATATCGAAGAGATCGCTCTAGCTCATGTATTGCAGATTGCATACCTACCTGGGGTTATCTTTTGCAATAAACTACAATATACCATTCAAACGCATCAGTAAAAAAATAACCCCGTTGCAACGTCTCGACGAACTCTTGTCGTCGGATGGGGGCGGAAGAGGGGGCGGTGGGGTAGGGGGGCTATTAACGAAGAACGTCGAGAGAGTCGTCGTTGACGACCACCATGCAAATATTGCACAAATTATTAAAAAGTGGTGGGGGAAAAAATGGACGATTCTGCGACCTGAAACGTCATCAAATCGGTTGGTCCAGGACACACCTATTATCATCTACTGGCTTCTATATCTGAAATGCCTTTCGGCACCTATTTTTAAAATGCCAATCGGCAACTATATCTGAAATGCCTATCGGCACCTATACCTGAAATGCTTATCCGCACCTATTTTTGAAATGCCTATCGAAAACTACATCTGAAATGCCTATCAGCACCTATATTTGAAACGCCTATCGGCAACCACATCAGAAATGCCTATCGGCACCTATATCTGAAATGCCTTTCGGCATTTATATCTGAAATGCCTATCGACACCTATATTTGAAATGCCTATTGGCACCTATATTTTAAATGCCTATCGGCAACTATATCTGATATGCCTATCGGCACCTTATATCTGAAATACCTATCGGCACCTATTTTTGAAATGCCTATCGGAAGCTACATCTGAAATGCCTATCAGCACCTATATTTGAAATGCCTATCGGCAACCATATCTGAAATGCCTATCGGCAGCTATTTTTAAAATGCCAATTGGCAACTACATCTGAAATGCCTATCGGCACCTTTATCTGAAATGCCTATCGGCACCTATTTTTAAATGCCTATCGGAAACTACATCTGAAATGCCTATCAGCACCTTTATTTGAAATGCCTATCTGCACCAATTTTTGAAATGCCTATCGTAAACTACATCTGGGATGCCTATCAGCACCTATATTTGAAATGCCTATCGGCAACCATATCTGGAATGCTTATCGGAACCTATATTTGAAATGCCTATCGGCTTTTATATCTGAAATGCCTATCGGCACCTATATCTGAAATGCCTATCGGCACCTATTTTTGAAATGCCTATCGGAAACTACATCTGAAATGCCTATCAGCATCTATATTTGAAATGCCTATCGGCAACCATATCTGGAATGCCTATCGGCACCTATATTTGAAATGCCTATCGGCTTCTATACCTGAAATGCCTATCGGCACCTATTTTTAAAATGCCAATCGGCAACTATATCTGAAATGCCAATCGGCACCTATATCTGAACTGCCTATCGGCACTGATTTTTGAAATGCCTATCGGAAACTACATTTGAAATGCCTATCAGCACCTATATTTGAAATGCCTATCAGCACCTACATTTGAAATGCCTATCGGCAACCATATCTGGAATGCCTATCGGCACCTATATTTGAAATGCCTATCGGCTTCTATATCTGAAATGCCTATCGGCACCTATTTTTAAAATGCCAATCGGCAACTATATCTGTAATGCCTATCGGCACCTATATCTGAAATGCCTATCGGCACCTATTTTTGAAATGCCTATCGGAAACTACATCTGCAATGCCTATCAGCACCAATATTTGAAATGCCTATCGGCAACCATATCTGAAATGCCTATCGACACCTATATTTGAAATACCTATCGGCTTCTATATCTGAAAAGCCTATCGGCACCTATTTTTAAAATGCCAATCGATAACTATATCTGAAATGCCTATCGGCACCTATATCTGAAATGCCTATCGGCATTAATTTTTGAAATGCCTATCGGAAAATACATCTGAAATGCCTATCAGCACCTATATTTGAAATGCCTATCGGCAACCATATCTGGAATGCCTATCGGCACCTATATTTGAAATGCCTATTAGCTTCTATATCTGAAATACCTATCGGCACCTATTTTTAAAATGCCAATCGGCAACTATATCTGAAATGCCTATCGGCACCTATATCTGAAATGCCTATCTGCACCTATTTTTGAAATGCCTATCGGAAACTACATCTGAAATGCCTATCAGCACCTATACTTGAAATGCCTATCGGCAACCATATCTGGAATGCCCATCGGCACCTATATTTGAAATGCCTATCGGCTTCTATATCTGAGATGCCTATCGGCACCTATTTTTAAATTGCCAATCGGCAACTATATCTGAAGTGCCTATCGGCACCTATACCTGAAATGCTTATCGGCACCTATTTTTGAAATGCCTATCGAAAACTACATCTGAAATGCCTATCAGCACCTATATTTGAAACGCCTATCGGCAAACACATCAGAAATGCCTATCGGCACCTATATCTGAAATGCCTTTCGGCATTTATATCTGAAATGCCTATCGACACCTATATTTGAAATGCCTATCGGCACCTATATTTAAAATGCCTATCGGCAACTATATCTGATATGCCTATCGGCACCTATATCTGAAATACCTATCGGCACCTATTTTTGAAATGCCTATCGGAAACTACATCTAAAATATTAGTAGTATGTTTATGAGAGAGCAGTGCCCCTCCAGTTAAGCTCCTCCGACTTGAGATCGAACTTGCTGTGAAAACTTGCTCGCATGTTGAAATATGGTAGTGTCGTTACGTCTGCGACGTTTGTTTGGTCTTATTCCTCCACTTTTCACGTAAAGGGAGGGGGGTACGCTTATAAACCGCCGCCACCGACTTCACTGGTTGTTTTTTTTCCATAAAAATATGGCCGCTTTGAAAACGTGACGTAAGAAAGGTTCGAGCCACCCGCCGCCGCCGCCCGCACTCACAACACACGCAGAGAGAGATACACACACACACACACACACACACACCAACACACACACACACACACACACACAGCAGACATGCACAATCACACACCATTTTCCTTGAACGAGAAAAAAAAACTTTTCCGTTTATATAGTCCGACTCTGGAGAGAGATCATTTGCCTTTCGCACACGATGACTGACTGCCTGAGGTATCTTACAATGTTGACAATGGTAATATATGCAGCAGTATATCTACACACAACAAAAACAGGTTTTTAACATTAAGAATTATTCAAACAAATAAATATTTCAGCAAATTCGTAATAATCTTACATGGTGGTAAGTCGAATATCACATTTCGTACCTAACAATGTGGGTTTTTTATTCAAGCGTCTAAAACATTTAGCATTTATAAAATACATGATAATATAAAACAAAAGATTATCTTTTTTTGTATTCTAACACTTTGCATTAATTATGAGTTTTAATTTTAAACAATATAAATACATTTAATTATTGAATTTTTCACTCTAGTAATTGCTATGAATTAAGATTTATCAACAAAATTATACAATACGGTCTTCAACGATACGTGCATATACTCGTAAAGCTTTGAATAGAGACAAATTAATATGCAAAGAATGGTATGGAATGCCTGACATTGATCGGTACGTGATTTGACCTGTTTATATGTACGTGACCGGATGACGCGCTCCGTTATAATATATAGTAAAAAAAACATTACATTATTGTATTGTAAATCTTACTCAACACTGCACTTTTCATCCCACACATACACATTAAATAGTTTCTGAAAATATAAAAGATCCCCAAGGTAGTTTTTTTAATAAAAAGACGTGTAAAATACGTTTTAAATATATTTATTGTAAAAAAAGATACATTGTTAATAATAATGATATTGCTTAAATCTAATTTACTCCATCAATGCGATTAACTATTAACTTCAGCTTGAAGAGAGACGCTTTTTATAGCATAATTTTTTGAAGTTGAAGAGAGAATTGTAGAAAGTATTTTAGTTTCGCATAAACAAAAAGATGCAAATTGATGGTAAACAACTTTACGTCATATAAAATCAAGGTTTGTTTGTGAGACTGTTTTGGGGTTAAGGCGCACCGTCAGAAAAATTTTTAATTTTTGTATACTTATAAAGGGAGACATGATAATAAAATTAACCTGAAAATTTGAAGTCGATCGAGCGTATATAATCCGAGATAAATTCAATTAAAAAATGGATAATTAACATTGATTGTATATGATCTCAGCACACTTCTCTAAACCAGTTTCTTATTTATAAAAAAAAAAACAACTAACTGTCAGAAACTTTTCATAAACTGACAGTCTTTCAATACATTGTTATGAGTTTAAAAAATAAGAAACGTTCTTTGACCGTCTAATTATCTATTGATAACTGTTTAAAGTTCAACAATTTATAGAAAAGTATACACGCATAATATGAATTCTGTATGGGTTACGTTTCCACGGGTACAGTCTTGCGTGCAAACGGATTAGTTACAAGCTAGTATACTTTTGTGGCGCGTATAATCTATAACTTTTTGACAATATTTTAACACGACAACTACCTTAATTCTTTAGTATAGCATAATATATTACAATTTGCTTGTTACGTGAATAAATAAAAGTCAAATGAAAAATGAAAGTTGTCTGAATATAAACACGTAATAAGCGACCATGTACCCGAATATTTTTAGCAAAACAAAATTCACTTGTTAAGTAAACAATTAAAATGTATGTCAATGAAAAATAAGTTCAAATATAAACGCATAGTGGAAGTTCTAAAGATTCATTGTATTACAAATTTTTCGGGTGTTACGATGTATATAGAAAATAATTAAGTTTAACAGAATTGTTATTTCTGTAATAGGTAAAAAAAAGTTTTTTTAATTACAATACATTATCGCGTTTTGTGTATTTTAATAGCGACAGTGTTATTTCTGTAATAGGTAAAAAAAGTTTTTTTAATTACAATACATTATCGCGTTTTGTGTATTTTAATAGCGACAGTTTTTTCTTTCTTTGGTTAGCGTGTATTCGTGAAAATTAATAATAATGTTTACTCATCAAATTCACAAAAAAAAGCTTAGTAATGAGCTACTATAGACGGAGGTAATGATCAGGTTATCTTGTCTGCTACATTTCCAAGGATTATTGATTGTTTTGCAAATATAACTTGTCCTTAAAAATGGCCTTTAAAGGAAATTATACTAATTTTTTCCGTTCACTTTTTGATGATAATTGTAAAAGTGTAAAAGATGCGTGTAGTCAAACTGCATCTTATGGTGAAAACCACGTTAAAATCGGTCGAAGCGTTTTTGAAATAATTTCAAAATTATATATCCTATGTTAAGTGTTAAGTGTTAAGGGATTGAAAAAAAATTTTTTATGTTTAATTGGAAAATATTAGGTGAAATATATGAACAGTAAAAAATGTTTGCTATGAGAGGACATATCACATAGAACAAAGAAATTTACACACATTAATTTTTGTATATCCGTAAAACGCCTCATTTACAGGGTAAACTACCCCTAATAAATAAAGTTCACACATACGTAGGGTGTACTGAGAGACGCCCTCTCTGAATCCCTTCAAATTTTTTCTAAATTACCAAATAAGTTGTAGGTTTTTTTTAAAAATATGATAGAGTCAACTAAAATAATAAAATTCCCATCCTTAAACTTCAAGGTGTGTAGAATTCGTGGTCATGTCTTTAATACTGTAGTATTATTAAATGTCTAGGTCATATATTCTGTAGGTCAATGTTTTTATATAATATATTTGTGTATATAAACGTTTATTAAATATAAAAGTGACTTAAAATTGTTGTTTTTCATTAAATATCATTTAAAATTAGATAATGAGATGTTGTAATAATTAGTTATTATAGACGCTCAACAGTTTAAAAACTGGTGTATGTTTTAAAAAATGTACGCAAATGCTGTGTTATTTTTGTCTAAGGTAAGATTTTTTTTTTAAATCATAATAACACTCTATTAGATAATATTGTTTTTGTGATAGACTGTATTTATTTTTTAATTAAAAGATAATTGATTAATTAAGTAATATTTATGTCTTATTGAGTGATTTCATGATATATAAAATTGTAACCGCACATCTTTCTGCGCGAGAACTAAATTTTCGTTTTTCACCAATTCTTCAAGAGACCATATGTGTTTAATATTTGACGGTGAAGAATAGTGCCCGGAAAATTTTTGAAAATTTGGAAAAATAATTTTGGGAAAAATTTTTTTTAACGAATATTTACTTTTTAAGGACACTTTAGAAAAGGATGTTTTCAAGGATGTGGTGGGAGTAACGGGTCGATATGGTGGTGGGACGGGTCTTTTTACACAAATGCCTATAACTTTTTTATTTTTCAAAATTTGAGATTTTTGTAAGAAATCTTTTTTGTTTACGATGAGACGTCTGTCGCTTCTAGCTGTTTAAATTTATAAATTAAAAATTAAAAAAAAAAAAAAAACGACTTTAAACCGATTCCACCATTGCTACTATTTTTTTCTTTTATAGTAAAAAAACTATCATTATCATAATATAAGTGGGTAGATGTGACAATAATGTCACTGCATATGGTGATTTACACAGAAAACGCATTCTATCTATAGTCTATCAATAGTGTGTGTGTGTGTGTGAGTCTAGTCATCATCGTCAGAATTGAAAATTATAGAGTTTTTTTCCTTTTTACTTGTATGTTTCAAGTTGCATGAGCTTATAAAGTAGTGTTTTAATTTCTTCAATAACCCCACAATTGACTCCAAACACCGATAAATTAAACTTGTTTGCTTTAACTAGTGTGTTGGAGAACTCGTTAAATTCAACATAATAATTTTTATAGAAAAAATATAGCAGCCCGTTTGTGTATCTAAATGCCTTATTTACATCGGTAGGTAAGTTGGTAAATCGCTCTGAAATCTGTCCATGTTTTTTCACCGACAATGAACACACGTCTAGCTCGACGTATAACTCATTATCGTAAAATATAAACGTCTGTCCGGAGTAAGTAGTGAAAATAGAATTAATTTTCTTACTTTTCCCCACGCCTAAATATTCAAGGGAGACACCGTTATAAACAGCATTCACCTTAAAGTCCGGAACGGTCATTACATAAAACAAATCGTTGACCACGATAATTACTTCGCCGTTGGATCTTTGAGAAATGTGTGATATTTCTTCAAAATCTTGCGGTAAAAATTTTAAATAGTCAGTTATCAGTTTAGATTCTCGTTTGAGGAGTCCACTTTTCAAATCAATATACCAAACATTTCTTTTATGAAATATATACAAGCGACTGTTAACAATCAGAAACGTATTGATCGCATCGCGTACATTACACAAATCGGAATTTAATGATGGATTTGCGGGCGGTAAAGGCGGTTTCACCGATGGTGAGTGTTCTGATTTAGTTGTTGTCGACTGTGTAGGTGGAGGTGGACTGCTTGCAATAGGTGGATAAATAGGAGTTGTAGGTTTTTTTGTTTTATGTCCGTACAGTCTCTGAACACCGAAACTATCATCGTCAGCTAAAACAATTGTATTTTGATAAACAGCGTACATTATTGATTCGTTATGTCTAGAATGCTCCAAGCCTAAAGTGTGACCTATTTCGTGTAATAAAACAGAGTACAAACTTGTCTGATTGCCTGGTGCCTTATCGAGTCCATAATACCAATTCTCAGATGTGTCTAAATGCACTTCCCTACATTTGTTGTCGTATGTAGGTAAGAAAGCGTGCGCTAATGAGCCCCCTCGACCATCAAAATAAGATGTACATTCACCGCACATACAACTTGCATCATTACTGTGTTTTAGAGGTCTGTCTGCAAATGAAATTACAATATTTGCATTTTTAAATGCATATGTAAATTTCAAATTAGATATGTTGGCCCAGGCTTCAAAAGCTTTTTCCGCAAGTTGCTTAACTTCGCTTGTACCCCTAGCAAAATACCACGATAGATTGGTTTTATTCCATTTTGATGTGTGAATACTATAGTGAAAAGGGTTATCTTTTACACCACACCTGGATTTATTCATTAATTTTAAAGTTTCTTCGTTTGCCACACCGTCTCTATGTATATTATAAAAATCCTGAAAATCTATTAATGCTTTTTGTTCAATGTCCACAAGTGTGTTATTTGCGTCTAAACTGCTATTGTCTACAAAACCGTACTTATTTAGATAGTCAAACACGTATTCATTCTTATCTGCATAGACATTCGAATACAACACCAATACTAATAATAATAAAATATTCATTGTGCTTTTAAGGATTAAGAGTAGAGTGTGCCACACTCACTAAATTTATTTTGTTTGAAAAAAAGAGAAAAGTGTTTTTTTTTCTATTTATCCCAACTTCTTTGCAAAAGCAAACTTTTCCACAAAATTGATTAAAAAATAAATATAATTTCCTCTCTCTCTCTCTGCTCACGTTAAATGCTGCTGCTAAGCAATTATTCACCGTTTTCACTTTAGTGAAAAGAACACTACACTGACAATACTGAGTACTCGTGCCTTATATTTATACTCTTTTCACCACCCCTTTTAGTCTAGTCACCATTGCGTGCAGCCTACATAGCTCAGTTGGAAGATCGTTGAACTTTTAATGTAAAGAACGTCTGCAGGGTTCGAGTCCCTTCAATTTAATCAATCTGAAAATTCAAAGAAAAAACAAGAGAGAGTTTTTTTTTCAAATTAAAAATAGCATTTATTATATATATTAATGAATACAATATTTTAATAAACTTAGAATTAATATAAAACAATAGAATACAATAGAAAATATTACTTTTTAATTTTATAATGTCCCCAGGGCAGAGTATCGTGCGTTCCCGAAATTAGAAAACGCTTATCATCGTGCGCGCTCAAACCGATCTTATTGATTTGTTGAGTATAAACCTCATGTTTGATCGATTTGAACACGCACATTTTACACATTAGACTATTTTTACTATGTAAACACCGTAAATAATCACGAAACTTGAACGCGGTGACGACATCCTTTTTAACTCCTTTGCTTTTCTTAAAGCAACTTCCCTGTGCATTTTCATCATAGTCGCACGTCGAATGATTACAACATTCAGCATGGGTGGTGGTGGTTGCGACGTCGGTACCGTTAGCACAAGTCTTGTCTGTCAAATATGCGTACAATTTCGATCGCAATCCGACAAATTTCTTAATGTTATCTGTAACTTCAAATTTAAATTTTCCCAAGACTTTTTTATTCACCAACGGTAGAGCGTAAGGATTGTCCACTGGAAAATTAGAGGTGTCGAACCGCTCGCGCAAGTCATCCTTGATGTCACCGTAAAAATCCTCTGTAAAAACTTCAAACAAGAACGAATCTGTGTCCGTGTAGCACAGGCGGACACTATCACCATATTTCGGTTTCATGTAAGCATACAAAAAATCATACATTATTGTTTTTGAAATGTCAAGTACGGCTAGACCTATATAATTTGGTTTATCATACTTGACACAAAGACGTCTCAGTTGTATAGCGACAAAATTCTCATTAAATACACTGATTGAATGAAAATTCGGTCGACTGATTAGCTTTTCTGCATCCAAGTTTTTACCGCTACTTTTCCACTGGCTAATTAGTTTAATATCGATGCGCTTCTCGACGCTTTCAACGCTCTTACCAAAAATGGCATTGTTGAAGAGTTTGTACATGTCCTTTTCAAAATCAGAGGTGGCCAGCTTGCGGAGATCGGTGTTGGTGTCGATATAGGGTTTCAAAAAGTTGCGTTGTTTAAATGTCAACACGCGGTGTATTTTTGTAACGCGTAAGCCGTGTCGTACGCACTGTTGCAAGTTTCTATAGTGTAAAATGTATTTGTGTTTATCAGTCACCGTAGCTAAAAGTTTAGTTTGTTTAGATTTTGAACCGGGTGGCACTTTCTGCTGAGCGCAAAACGGCAAGTCTTTGTGTAGGTCGTGTAAACTTTCAGGGTATTGTAAGTCCACTTCTAAAAAACAACCTTCGTCTGCGTCTAATGCTATGCTTTCAAAGTCGAAATGTTCAGTTTCGCTTTCGGGCAGCCATTGAAAGCCGCCATAGGGTATAGCTTGAGACAAGCTCCACCCATACTGATTATTACAATCCAAGTATACAATGTAAGACGAAGGTTTTTTTTTATCATATGTTTGCATATATTTGTGATTAGCTTCACAATAGCGCATAGAGCACTGACTGATCCCCCCTCTAAGTCCGTGTTTAATAAAATGGAGCATGTCGATATTTGTTATCAATTCGAGATTTATGCGAGTAAATTTTAACATACAGTCCCAGCTTAACCCCGGCAATGTAAAGTAATGTGCTGGATCAAGCCCGTAATGGGATTTTGTAGCGTATCTAAATTTTTCAAAGGTGTCCACCAAAATCATCACGTCCGTCTTTAGATAAATGTCACTATAGTGTCCAAGTGTGGTGCAGTTAAATGTTTGCCAAACGTTGAGAGCGTGTTGATAATTTTCACTAACCTGATCGCGGTTGATGTTGTTTGCAAACTCTTTACTGTTTGGCAAGTTAGTCTCGTCGAGTTTTGCCAGTGAATCTACATAGCTGTAGGGAAAGTGCCCTTTGCGTCTCAACAATTTGAAATGTTCATCGCAAGTAAAGAGTTTACGCATTTCCAAACACTCGTCGTCGGCTAGAGTCTTTGCAATTTTGTCAATACTACACGAGAGAAATCTAAAAGAATCTAGAAATCTCAACTCTACGGTTCTTTTATTTTTAGTGTCTTCATCACAATCGTCAACGTTTTTGTCATCGCCGTCGCCGCAGTCGTTGTCGTCGTCGTCGTCCTCGTTCTCGTCATCAATAGGAATTTTGACTGACAATGAAATGTACTTTTCCTTGGTCAATGGAATTGCGGAGATTCGCTTGTATTTCTCAGCCAACTTGACAATAAACAAATGAACGTCATAGTCTAGATTATGGAAAAATATCGGTACAAACTTGGGAACCTTATAATTTATATTACACGCGTTATGAGTCAATCCGTTGGGCTCGCCCGTCAGGTGATTGTGATCTAAAACAACATTTTTCTTCCCACAAATGTCATTTTCGGTGAATTTATCACCGCATATGTTGCAGACTGTGGCCGAATAGATTTGTTGACGCTCGTCGGCTTCCAGACGACGCATTGGCACCACCGTCTGTGATATTTTAGCCAGTCGTCGGACGTCGGCCACTAGCATATCTATGAATTCTTCTACGCAACGACTGTTTCGAACGAAACGGTATGTAGACAATGCGTCGTCATAGGAACACTTTATGTAGTAACCAAAGCTGTAGGGTGTATGTTTTTGCAACGACTGAACGTATGATTTAGATGAATCGGGCGTACAGCCGAGAATCGGCTCCAAATAACTCTCTGAATCACAATAAATAACGAATGGAACTGTCATTGTTCTTTCATAATTTTTAAATTGAACTATGTTACCTGGTACGCACCTGCCCAGACGATCCATCACAATGTCAGCTGTAGGCAAAGATACACGAACCCTACCGCAATCCTGCTCCTGGTGTCTTTGCAGCTTAAACATATTGGGAAATGAAATCAAACACCCATCGCATAGATAGATTTGGCCATTGTGTGCGGTCAACTGACTGCTAATTAAACGCGATAGGTGTTTAATCCATGCATAGTGCGTCTTACCTTCATCATTACATAAATACAATACATTCACATGATTAAATTTTCTATTATTAGTGATATATAAGATAATTATTTCATTGTTTTCATTCAATCCATATACATTTACGCTTATACTAAGATTTTGTCTCTCAAACTTGCACACATCTTTAATTCTCAGTGGAAAGTTTATGTTTTTAAAATTTAACACCGTATCGTAATGCGCATACGATGCTGTGCGATGTGGATTATTTTTCACTGGGTATAACGCAGCCATTAAACTCCAAGCAAAGCAGGCGTTATCGTCGTTTTCAACATTCACCACGGCTTGCTTTTTGAGAATTTTCCAAGGCAGTTCTATGAAGCTGGAACCGCGCAATGGATTGTACTTACCTATGTTTAATTCTATATAGCGTATCTGCCCTATCGCCCAACCGCTTTGAACCTCCTGAAATTCTTCTGTTTTCTTTACAATCTTAACAGCCATTTCATCATAGACAGTAGGCGGATCACTGCCCTGAGTAAGCACTAGGCTTTTTGAATTAAACGATTTCAGTTCGTACATCATCGCATCGTTGTTCTGCTTCATCTTATAGAAGTCTGCAAATAGTTCTAAATTGAATTTTAAAGCTACATGACGCTCCAAACAGAGCACAAGCAAGTCGAGTATGTCGGATTTGACCGATTGTAAAAAGAGCTTTACATCTAAATTTGACTTGTTGTTATTATTAATTTTATACGAACAAATACGTTTTTTAAAGGCTGACTTGCAAACTGATATGTTATTGCGAACAGTTATAAACGAGTTTTCTTTATGTAAAGTGCTGTTTCTGTGTCCGAGCAACCCTTTAGAGGGTACCAGAATACCGCAGACTTCACATAATTGTTCGTTTCTAACTCGTTTCACTGGCCCACTTTCACGTTCACTACTGCTGACCCGTTTACTAGTAGATGCAACACCCTCATAGTCCATTTGAGAAATGTTATCTTCTTTAGAAACTACACGTTTTTTTATAGAATGCGCCCTTGCCAAATGACGTTTCATGTTATCGGTTCTTTTAAAATATTCACCACATACAATACACTCCGAAATTTCGGTTTTGTCATGAATTTTAAGATGTTTCTGTCTATATCTCCGCTTTGTGAAAACCTTTTTGCATACACTACACGTAAACATTTTTGAGTATTTATTTTTCAATCTGTCTTTATTAAAAAATATAGTACATTATCATAATCTATGAGAGCGCAATAATACACAGTATTTATTATAGGTACATTTAGATAACATCTCTCTCTCTAGTAGGTTCTGAAAAGGCGGTTGTGGGGGTGGAAGTTTCCTTTTTTGGTTCTTCTTCATCTTCGTTCTCATCCGATTCCTCTACACATTCTTCTTCTTGATCATTTTCTAAAAAATTTACTATCGATGTCTTATTATTATATTTTCCAATGATCTTTTCACCCTTGTATATAAATGATATGTTTTTCATTTTCATCAATTCCTCTTTTTCAGTATTGCTCATTTTCTGGAATCTGGCTGGTAAGAAAAATACACCATTCTCTTCCGAAAGATTTATTATTATTTTGGGTCCGTATTTCGTATTCATTGTATGGATTTTTTTGATTTCGTATTTTTTGTTGATGATTAGATCGCTAATTTTACGAAATTGTTCATTATGATCGGTGTAACTTTCACAGTTTCCAAATCTTATTGAATTTGTCCATCTGCGAAAACAAAGAAGAAGAAGAAAAATTAGACGTTGGCGGTTGTGGGGGTAGAAGTTTTCTTTTTTTCTTTTTTGGTTCTTCTTCATCTTCGTTCTCATCCGATTCCTCTACACATTCTTCTTCTTGATCATTTTCTAAAAAATTTACTATCGATGTCTTATTATTATATTTTCCAATGATCTTTTCACCCTTGTATATAAATGATATGTTTTTCATTTTCATCAATTCTTCTTTTTCAGTATTGCTCATTTTCTGGAATCTGGCTGGTAAGAAAAATACACCATTCTCTTCCGAAAGATTTATTATTATTTTGGGTCCGTATTTCGTATTCATTGTATGGATTTTTTTGATTTCGTATTTTTTGTTTATGATTAGATCGCTAATTTTACGAAATTGTTCATTATGATCGGTGTTACTTTCACAGTTTCCAATCTTATTGAATTTGTCCATCTGCAAAAACAAAAGTAATAATTAAAAAAAAATGTACATACATATAAACCGTGCACTGCATGCATGTAAACAAAATTATTAAAATAAAAAATGTTTTACCTTATAAGCCCTCTCGATATTTACTTTTTTGTGGATTGATATGTAGTTGTATAAATATTTTTGACTCAACAGTAAATTTGACTCGTACACTTCACGTTTATAGTGTTGAATTTCCTCTTCAACCGATGAAATTTCGACAAAATGATGCAATTTTCGTTTAAAGTAAAAATTTTGAGTTCTCTGCTGATTTGAAACACACACTTCGAGATATTTTGTCGACGAGGGGTCTATAGTGAAAAGTTCGTGATCTGTCTGGTCGTGAAATATATGTTCAACTTGAAATTCAGTACAATTATATTTTAAAGTAATTGTTAAAGAATTTTTTGAATTAAATGTCACTCGAACGATATGAAATGTATTTACATCAACATCTGCGCACTGTATCACTTTCAAATTAACCAAAATTGTTATAATACCGAACTGTGTGGAGTTGTGTAAAATTATCTCCATTTACGAACACGTACAAGAGAGAACTGTGATGTTTAAATCACTTGAGATATATATAGTCGTTAATAAACAAAGAACTCAACTTTCAACATTACAAGTCGGAAAAAAGGAGTATTTCAAACAAAGCGTTGCAACTCAGATTACCATGGCAAATTACGGACATTGCACTTTAGATTTACACAGAGACTTTCAAGGTAGGCACGTCTATGCAATTTTTTTAAATTTGAGATATATATCTGGGGTAGGCGAGTAAAAGGTCATATGTCGTAATTTTTTAAATATGTCTATATTAGACCTATAAATTTCCAGAAATCAAATAGTTATTCGGGTAAAAGATCATAAGTGTAAACCACTTTCTTACCAACGTTTTTTTTATACATAAAATCATATGTGTCAATAAACTACAAATGCCAAACTCCACCAAATCATAAGTCGAAATGTGACGTTATTACCGTACTTATTTTAGTTTTTTGTGCTCGTGCTTAAAGTAACAATTTGACTTAATCAATTTGATGTTTATATGTATGGATTTAGTGTCAGTTCGTGCATAAGGCATTAAATCTACTTATGCTTTTTTCCTCGTTTCTTTTTTTCTGTGATTACAGTCATAACTCGATTAGAGACCTTTTACACAATTAAAACGCGAACTATTTTGAAAATACTAACACAGGTAAAACTAGATAAGTCAAGTTATAACATTTTACTCGCCCAAAGAAAATTGAGCATAAAGTCATAATTAATTATTATCCACAAAAATCATTTTAATCGTAGTTGATTTTCATTTTTTAATGTTAACCAGTATAATATTTACCCATATCACATATACAAATATCCCACAGTTTAAAAAAAAGTAATATATGCCTTAAAAATTAAAAAGTGCTCTCCTGTAAAATCTTCCAAAGTGAACATATGACTTTTTACCCACTTACCCCAGATATAGTTATTGATAAACAAAGAACGATTTCAAACAAAGCGATGCAGCTCAGATTAGCAAGATAATTCACGTACATTGCACTTTAGATTTACACAGAGACTTTCAAGGCAGGCACGTCTATGCAATTTTTTAAAATTTGAGATATATGTAGTTATTGATAAACAAAGAACGATTTCAAACAAAGCGATGCAGCTCAGATTAGCAAGATAATTTACGTACATTGCACTTTAGATTTACACAGAGACTTTCAAGGCAGGCACGTCTATGCAATTTTTTAAATTTTTGCATAAGAATGAACAACAGCATTTATATGTAATCAGTGTCGGATTAGCCATATAGCAAGAGTAGCAAATGATATGGACATCGCGAATTTTGGGGGACCTTATTATTTTTTTATTACTCATTATTTAATACAATAAATTTTGCAGTGGCGAACATTAAAATGAATTAGAAAACATGGTGGATTCAAGAACGCCTTAATCATCTCTTTCTCTCTCTCTCTCTCTCACACACACACACTTTGTTGAATATAGAAAGCATGATTTGCTTAAAGAAGTCTATTTTGAAAGTATTATCTCTATTTTTTTTTGTCTTATATTAAATCCAGAAAAGTTCATTTGTAACAGTTTTGTTCTGTTTAATATCCTAAACTTGAGAACTTAAAGCAAAACCAAAAGCCCCTTGACAGAATTTGCTACAGACCCCCGCGTTGTCCTTAATCCCACACTGTAAACAATGCACTATTAAAAAATGATCATGCAGTCATATTATGGTTATCAGGAAGTTTTCTGACGGTGTGCATTAATCTCACGACAACTACCTTTAATTCAGTCTCACAAACAAACCTTGATTTTATATGACGTAAAGTTGTTTACCATCAAATTGCATCTTTTTGTTTATGCAAAACTAAAATACTTCCTACAATTCTCTCCCCAACATCAAAAAAATTATGCTATAAAAAGCGTCTCTCTTCAAGCTGAAGTTAATAGTTAAATTTATTCAACAATAGTGAGTGTGTACTCTAAAAATTTATAAAATTTATAAAACATTTTAAACGTTAAAAAAGCAATATGACATTAAAAATTGCAGTGTGCGATATTCAATTCGTTGTCGGTAACGAGCATGAATATTTTGCAAAGGAATTGGCCTATTGTGAACTGTTTAGTGGCAGTATACCACAATGTATTGTGTTTGAGCCGCCGTACGAGAAACGCTGCCTCGATGAAAAGTATAGAAAACAGAATGCTTACAATAAAAGTAGAATAAACGGTCTCGACTGGAACTATGGCAACATTGACTATCGTGAACTAAATAAACAACTGACAAAGATGTTTAAAGGTTCATCTCTAATTTTAGTTAAAGGACTCCAAAAACAAAGATTTCTAAAAAAGAACGGGCCTGATTTACTTTATGTAGATTTAGATTCAAAATGCCCCGCATTAAAAATATTACCCTTGCCGCCACACTCAATTGAAAATGAAATCATGTGCGAACTGCACAATAATACAGAATTTGATAGCAACTGCGCATATAAAAACGTCTTAAAACTGAGGACATACGGAAAAGAATTTCCGGATTTGATACTGGAGGCGGCGGCAAAGGTAGGGAAATTTATTCCATTGTAATGATGGGCTCAAAAAATTGTTTTTTTTTTTTTTCATAAATTGTCTAGTATAGGGTAGTAAAATGTTTTTTTTGAAATTAATAATAATTCGTTAATTAATAATAAAATCGTGTGTAATCTGCGTTCAAACGTAACATTTTTTTAATAACAATTGCGCATGCATAAATGTACTCAAGCTGCAAAAATATCTAAATGAATAAAACAAAGGCGGTTGCTGTGCAAACATTATGGTGGGGGGAGTGAGGATTTGAATAATGTATATAAGACAAAGTTATTTTTAAATTATTCAGTCTTTAACAAAAAATGCAAAGTACAAGTGATTATGACTGTGTTGGCGGTGTTGATAATAATCTTTGGAGTGTTGGTTTTGTGCCAAGCTGCTCACCGACGACTACTCTAGAAGAAATTCTCGGCGTAGAGTTGTTCAATCAGAGCAGACGTTTTTCAAATCTCACTGCAGACGAGAAACGAAAACTAGAAGAATGGGGATTTACTTTCGATAAAAATAACGTTGTACAGCAAACACCCATTCCCTGGAATGAGGGTATAAGATTTTTAAAAATGGATCCTCGTCACGTGCGATTTGTTTTAGACGACAGTCGTATAGTTTTCACTGTGTTTATCAAAAATACACATTGCATAAAGGTCTTTTTGCTCCACGTCACCGATAAACAAACCTTGGACAATCTCTACAACAAAATATACACCTGTTTGGTACGGTTGAAACTTTTGAAGACTGATGTAAATTTACAAAAAGACATCTACTGTCTCGTGCAAAAACTACAACAAAATTTAAAAATTGAGCCAGAAGACAAAGTCACGGACACGGATGATTTCATAAGAAGAGAATTAAGAGACGACATCGCCGTCGGTGACCGCGTCAGAGACTCTAAATTGGTGGGGGTTAACAACAACAAAAACAAGAACAAGAAGAAGAAGAAGACTGTTTTAGAGCGCTATTGAAAAGAAAACAGACCGGTATCTCTCTCTCTCAGTAAGCGTACAATGTTGAAGCAACACACACACATGGCTACTCCTAATATATTCCAGTTTTGCTCTAATGACAACAACAACAACAGCATCGTGCGGATGAACACGAACGAGGGAGAAGTGGAGGAGCCTAGGGGTGAAGACATTGTAGAGTTTCCGTTAGTGCGCGAGATCGACTTTAGAAGTGCTGCTACAACAGCGTCATCACCATCATCAGCGTCTGTTCAGCATGTGACAACAGCAACAACAAAACCTTCGGAAACAAAACTGTTAGTGCAAAACATTTTTTTCTTTGATGAGAAACGAACTAAATACATAAACGTTGGTTGGTTACCCGCTTCTTCTTCTTCTTCTCCTCAAGATTTTCAAGCTAAACTCGAACTGAGAGATGTGAAATCGAGGTGTAGTATTTTTATCGATCAAATAGATTGGTTTGCTCTAATGTTGTTGTGTAATCATATAAATAAGTATTTTAACGATGACGCTCACAAAGGTTTTTATTCAGTGATCGGCGGAGATGTGGAAATTAAAGAAGTTTATTTAAAGAAAATTAAACATTTAAAATTTAAGAGATCAAATACTTGCATTTCTTTGATAATATCAAAAAGTGAATGGGAAAGTCTGTTGGAGCTGAAGAACATTGTTGATAGTCTATTGCGTTCGTACGTTTCCCATTCAAATACAGTGAAATTATTTTATAATATGTATTTAGATAAGCGTCAACGATTTCTTTATACCTAACGATAT